>PVHP010014748.1:0-38831 GCA_004024765.1 Zapus hudsonius
TCAGGTACACTGAGAGAGAGGTAGGCAAACAACTGTTTATTGGTGTGATGTATTTGGTGTAATTTCGGAAATGGTATAAGTTAGAAAATGGTCAACATGTGGAGGATTCCTGTGATGGTTTGAATGAAATATCCTCCACAAATATTTAATCAATATTTAATCCCCAGCTAGCAGTGCTGTTCTAGAAGGTTGGGGAACCTTTAGGGACTAAACAAATTGTACCAGGATTGGCCTTGACATTTTATAGTCCAACATCACCTGTTACTCAGGCTCTCTCTCTCTCTCTCTCTCTCTCTCTCTCTCTCTCTCTCTCTCTCTCTCTCTCTCTCTCTCTCCTTCCTCCTTGCTGTTGTGATGATTTGATGCTACCTTCCTATTCATAATATGTTTCCCTTCCATGGTGGACTCTGGACCTATAAGACAGAATAAAATGCCGCCTTCCCTGAATTTCTTCTGTTTGGGTACTGTTGGTTTGAATCAGGTGTCCATCTTAAACTCATGTGCATTGAATGCCTGCTTTCCAGCTGATGGCAACTTCAGAGGTGAGGCCTTTCTGGAGGAGGTGTGTTGGGGGTGGGCTTAGGGAACGTTATAGCCAGCTGTCTTTGCTATAGTTGGTTCATCTGCTGCTGTTTTTCACTTGAGGCTATAGAGGTGATACCCAGCCTCTGTTCATCCAAAGCTTTTCCCTACCATCATGAAACTTCCCATTGAGATTGTAAATCAAAAAAAAATACCTTTCCTCCCATGAGCAGATTTTTGTCAGGTGCTTTGTGCAATAAACAAAAAACTGCAACAGAAAATTACCAGTGAAGTGGGGTCGTTGCTTCCAGAAACAATGTGGCTTTTGAACTTTTAGAAATAATTTGGAGGAGGAATCTGGAATCTTTGAAAACCTGGCTTAAGAGATGCCTTGCAAGGCTATAAGCAAAATATGACAGAACATTATGGCCAGAGTTTGAGAGACCTAAATATAATAAGAACCCTGGACTGTGAGGTTACCAGCCTGGACTAGGGGTACTTTGTGTGAGAGGCTCACTGCATTATTCCTGAGACCTGAGAACTTGTACAGGTTTGCACTGCATAAAAATGGACTGGTGTGAGGAGATGGTTATGGCACATAAAGAAATGAAAGCTTCAGGGTGAAACTGCTGCCCAATCAGGTGCAAGGGATTGAGATTACTTACAGTCACTGAGATTGGGCCAGCTGTCGCGCATTGAGACAGCAGGAAGAATGCTGACTCTTTTTTAAAGTAGAAGGCCTGAATGCTAATGATGTGTCCTGCTCTCCAAACTTGGCTTTATCCTCCCCTGTGCCGTGCTGGATTAACAATTTGGTAACCTACTGGCCTGGTACTATGTAGTATAACAAATGCAGTGAAAAAGAGTCTTTGGATTAGTGGTTTTGTGGAAATTGCCATTGGGCAATTTGAGGCAGAGTTGTTGTATTCCCTGCATGAAGGCCTGATGGAGCCAAGAAGATAAACCATGGGTTTCAATGGAGACCCCAGGATTTTTATTAAGATGCCAGGACTGTGGGTGGACTGTTGACTCAGGATGGATTGTTCCCAGGGCTGTGAGTAGCCCAGTGAGAGGGGTGGAATTAGACAACTTCAGAGACTTTGACACTGGTTAGAGATGTTAGCTACAAGATATGATGTTCATTGGTTCAACACTCCATTGCAAGGCTCAGTGCCACCTTTTATAGTGTGAACGTTTACTCTATACCACTATATATTTTTATTTAACAAATCACAATTATGAGACCTTGGAGACTATGTGTGAACAATATTTGGACTGAAAAAGAACTATAGGGACTTTAAAAGTTGAACTGAATTTATTGAATTTTTCATCATGAATGGTCATCAGTTTATGGGGGACAAGGGTGGAATGAGGTGATTTGTATTAAGTACCCACCCATAAAGTCATGTATTTTGAATGCTTGGTTCCCAACTGGTTTTGAAGGTGAAGCCATGCTGGAGGCAGTATGTTACCAAGGATGGGTTTTTAGAGGGTTCTAGCCAGCTCCCATTTACTAGAGTTGGCTCACTCTCCTGCTGCTTTTGTCCACCTACTGTGGCAGAGGTCATGTCCAGCCTTTCTCTGCTCATGCCACGCTTTTCCCTGTCATCATGAAGATTCCCATTGAGACTGTAAGCCAAAATAAACACCTTTCCTCCCATCAGCTTTTTTTGGTGAGGCACTTTGTCCCAGCACAGAAAAGGTAACTGCAATAGGTATTTTGTCCCAGCAATGAGAAAGTAGCTGATACAATGCCATAATTAGGGTTAATTATTCTATCACTGGAAGAATGACATGATTAAGATGGGAAATTTCTATGACCTGATTAAAAGGGGCATGTGGAAATCAATGGGGAAGTTATTGCAATATTCCAGCCAGGAAGGAGAGAGTGGAGTAGAAATAATACTTCAAAAGAGAGACTATCACTGCTGGGACATAAGAGGAGGCTTGCTAGCAACTAAATCAAAATTCATGAAAGATCAATATTTCTCTTATAGAAATCATACATTGTATGTGCTTAAATGATGTCAAGCAAGTGGATGAAATGCGAGTCTAAGAAAGTAGGTACATGAGATGAGCCACCACAGTCATACAGGGGAGGATCCATATGGAACCCCACAGAGAATGATTGGATGAACAAGGGACCCACAGCCATTGCCATTCAATCAACAAAGGATAAGCCAGTGAGACAGAAACCAACGAATCTCGACACAAAAACCCCTAAGCTCACAACACTAAAGCAGCCTCAATACTCACCCACCACAACTCAGGGAACTGAGCAGAAGAGCGGACGAAAAGATTGTGAGAGCCGTGGTGGCGGAGAATATCAGAGACTTGGCATCCCTCAGTAACAACACACTTGGGTCATGAAAGCCGGGCTGAAGAATGAGCTATCCAAGGTCCCCTACCACAAAGACTGATCCAGATGGCCCACGGAGGAGGATATCCAGCTGACTGGGGATAGGGAAGGGGGGCAATGGGGAACTGGGGATAACAACTCATGGTTGGCCCACTAAACAATGTAACTCATTATGGAAAATAAAGAAAAAAAAAAAAAAGAAAGTAGGTACAAGTGAATTGTACATGGTGAGGTTCAGGAACTTAGTTGGTCCATCATCAACTAAGCATGAATAAAATGGTTTTGTGACAAGGAATATTTTTTAAAGTTTTCCCCACAAATTTATTATGGAAGTCGAAAAAGAATAATAAAAAATTTTTTTGTTATTACTGATTAAATTTTCAATATAGGCTATGTCTAATTTTTATTTTATTTAGATTATGAACAAGGCTTCTTATACTTTTACCATGATCTCACTCTCTCTTCTTCAAAAGAGTTAATTCCTATAATTGTTAGAATGGAGGAATTTGCTTATAACACATGGGCTTTTTTCTCTACTCAGAAGAATATCATTTATTTTTTAAAAAGCTACAGTCTTTAAAGGCTATGTGCCAAAAAGAAACTTTAAAATGACGTACAGAATATTTTAAAAGGTCACACCAATTTCAAAAAGGTTAACTCTAAAATTATGTCATCTTTAATTATCAGGAGAATATCTGAAGAATAACAAGAAGTAGTACTTACTTTTGCCGCACCTATCTGTTCTTTTCGAAATTTCTCAAGGGGTGCAATTAATACGTCATTAGCGTTTTGAATCTGAAATTAAAAATGTGCATACATTAAATTCTGTATAAATTCAGGCCAACAATATTGAAAAATGCCTCCTTTACACAACTTACTGAATATAGTTTTTGCTGCAAAAGTACTAAACTAAGCAGAAGTGATAGGGGTTCCTTGTGTGCCAAAGGCTCCACCGAGCTTGTCACAACGCACAGATTAATGTGACTTTTCTATGAGTGATGAAGTCAAATGTAAAAAGTCATCTGGAATGTATTAAGAATGCATGTGTTAGCTGGACACATCCAGCTTCATCTGAATCTTAGAACCAACAAGGTTAACAGAGTCTCCATCCCTAGCTTTCAATATACATATATATATGTGTGTGTGTATGTATGTATATATATATAACCAACAAGGGGATTTATTGGCTCAGGGCCCCTCCTAATTGGGAGCTTTCTGATTTATTTTCATTAACAGATTTTTCCCATTAGTGGGGAACCCCTCCAGTTTTACATAAGCTCTACCTTCTTTCTCTTAGTTCTATAATAAAATCTTTTTTGAATATTTTATTTATTTGAGAGAAAGGCAGAGAGAAAGAGAAATACACAGAGAGAGTAAGTATGTGTATTTCAGGACTTTCTGTCACTGCAAATGAACTCCAGATGCATGCACCATTTTGTGATCTGGAATTGAACCCAGACTGTCAGGCTCTGCAAGCAAGTGCTATAACCACTGAACCATTTTGCTAGCTTTTATAATGAAATATTTTTAGTCTTCAAAAAAAAAAAAAACCAGCACAGACTTGACATGTGACAGATTCTCAAGACTCCCTGAATTTCTATTCTGTGTTAATAACCATCCCATGCAGTCTTTTTTACTCCAAATGTCTTAGAATGCAATTATGCAAAGAAATTGAAACCCAAATAATTTCAACAAACAATATCCATTTAAAGAACTAGCATTAGCACAAAACTTTGAGTCTATTTTTTCCCTGAAAACCGTTGTGATATTGAGATTTTTATATCAGAAATACAATATGATCAGTGGGTGGGGTTCACAACATGTGAATTTTTATTCAAGAAATCAACCTGGAAATACCAATACCCAAAGGTCACAGAGTACACAAGCAACCAATAAGGCTGTTTCTGATGTCAGCTTTTGGATAACCAAAAATTTATTTTATTATTTAGTAAATGCATGAATGTCATTTCCACATGCTCATCCATCATATGTATGAAACTCTCCAACTCTAGCATAATCCATATGTAAAGCAGAAAAGGTGTTACAATTGTGGTAGAATTTAAAGAGCCATTGCTACTCCCGCATAATCGAGGAAAATGTCAGTCAAAACAGAGAAAGCTCTTAATGTATGAATGAGATTTCAATTTGGGTGATAAAACCTTGCAAGTTTTTTAATCTACAAAAATACAACTCCGGTCCACATGGACTTCTTCCTCCGATTTATGAATAAAGCTTGATAAAAATTCTTTCTGGAAGGGTGATATATTTGGGAAGGAATATACAGTCACACAGTTCAGGGGATTATAGATCCCATCACACTTGTGGAATGTGAGTTTGGATGACCTCAGGAGGAAAAACACAAAAGCAATTTTAAGACCCTTGCCAGATACTGGTGATAATATACAATCATAAAAATGTCTTCTCATAATCTAGACACAGATGATTTACCGCCCTTAGGTAGTACCTAAGCCTGGACCTTAAAAAACTTATCGCTATAGATATTTTCCAATATTTACAATTTCAAGACTATATCGATGCCCCAAAAGTATTACAGGCTAGTGCTAAACCTCTTGGCTGCCCATCAGAACTAGATGGTAAGGCTCCACATGCTTGGGCTGCTAGTCACTAAGACATCAAGCTGGGGCGGAGCTGAAAGCTTCAACCCTGTTAAACAGCTATCAGGATGGTGGAAAGAGCCATGCAGCCTGTTGGAGAAGAAATGTCCTCAATAGTCTTAACTAAGAGTGGACCCTACAAGCTTTGCGGCTGGCCAGCAAGACCAAATGTACCAACTTGTGAAACGGCATCATATGTGTAAAAGGGGAAACCAACTGCTCTCTGATTAGACTTGAGGTCCACTCCATGGGGGGGAAATGCATGCCTGGTACTGAAAAACTAATCAAAAGCCTATGGCTGAAAAGGTCCTAAGCGCTATGGGGAAAAAACGACTACTGTTGCCTAGCTAAATGGACTTATTATGCCCACCAAACTACCCTTTAAATACTTAGGTTTATGTCTATATTCACGCTACTTTCACCTTTGGTTAGAGAAGATTCTCTTTTCAGATAGTTGTGACTAAAACTCACAAATGGCTGAGAAGAGACAACGGACTGTTTATCACTGAGACATCTCTTATTACATCCTCCCTGGCTCAGAGATCATTGAAGAAAAGGTGGCCAAAAAGACATAAGGGCCAAAGGAAGGGGAGGAATGCTATAAGCTGTCTTCCAGACACAAAGTGGCCTTGACACTCAGGACCTCACAGTGGCTGATGCTATCTATACAAGGCCTGAATGGTAGGGGGGCGGGGAATGATGATATCAAAATGGGAGAGAGATTAGTTGGAAAGAAGAAGGAATTCAGTGGAGGGAGATTTGAGAGGGGAAAGAAGGGTGGGAAGGGGTTAAAATCACCACATATTGTCCATATTAATGGAAACTGTCAATAAAAAGTTTTTTAAAAAATTTATGAAGTAGTTATCAGGACTGGAGAATTGGCTCAGCATTTAAGGTGCTTGCTTGCAAGGCCTAATGACCTGGGTTTGATTCCCTGGTGCCCATGTAAAGCCAGATGCACAGAGTGGCACATGCATTTGGAGTTCATTTACAGAGGTAGGAGGCCCTGGCGGGGCCACGCCCATTCTCATTCTTTCTCTTCCCCTGTAACTACATAAAAAGTAGCTATCAATGGCTTTATGTATTTTCAGTAAAAAAAAGCAGCAGGTCAGATATTGGGTAATGTCCTGTAGCCCTGCATTTACAGAGCAGACAGGCTCAAACAATGCATCAGGTTACATTAAAGTAAGCAGTGCATTTCCTATCACTTATGAACAGTCATAACAGAGTGGGATCGAGCACTCAAAAGAAGTGGTTACTACTTTTTATGTGGTCAAAAGAAAAGACTGTCCAAATACGGTTGGTTTGACTTTTCTCCATTTATACATAATAAAATTTTCTGCAGACCACAGGTGTTTAAGAGCTATCTTATAGGAATTTTCAGTGCTGGCTTTTCACTACTGAGAACCTAACCATAATTTGTCAAGCAAAATTGAAATTAAATAAAAGAAATCTTCAAGATAGCTTCTTTTACACTTTAACCTTACATTTTCTCTTTGTAAGACTTGATTAAAATCAGGATTGGTGCCAGTCACAGAATTGCTAATTAATAACTGTATTATATTACTCTGCACTTATTTTGGGGAGAGGAGGGAAAGCAATTTTCAACACAAGGTCTCACTCCAGCCCAGGGCTTAACTGAAACTCACGTTATAACCACAGGCTGGCCTTGAAGTCAGAGACTCTCCTACCTAAGCCTTCCAAGTGCTGGGACTAAAGGTGTGTGCCACCCCACCCAGCCACATCCTGAAACTGTCTATATAACAGAATGTCAGGACAATTAAAATTACTGCCTCAAACTTTCAAAACTTTTTAAACTTTTTGGATTTTTGAAAAAATCCAAAGTTTTGAAGCAAATATATGATATCTGCAGTAGTGCCTAAAGTAGCTGCTTGAGAAGTTTAAAACTTGAAAAGGATCCAAGAAAATATAGGTGGTTTTGCACATTGCAAAAATAACTTCCTGTCAAGATGTAAATATAGCAAATCCAAACAAAGAGAGGATTTCATATGAAACCTACAAATAGCCTCCAATGAGAGAATAGATTTGTTTGTCCCCACTGGATATTTACAACTGGCGAATATCTCATTAGAGTTTCAATTTGTGTTTATAAACCAGCATCCCTCCATTACCCTGTCTCAAATCCTATCCTGTGCTTCATGCCAAGAACCTCTGGTATGACGTGTGGATCAGAGAGCTAACCTGGGACTCACTCCCTGGTAATTTCCACAGTTACATAATATAGTCCTTTTCTAGGTTAACAACCCTAGTTCTGTCTTCTGAAGTAGAATACAAAGACATGATATATGGGGGGGAGCCACAAGGATAGGTATCGCTTGAAGTCCCTTATCAGAAATAGAAAATTAAGTGCTTTTTATTTATATCTTCTAATGTGCTGCAAATTACTATGAAAGATCCTATCTTAATCTTAAGAAAGTAAAAGGTCAGTAGGACTACCTAGATAAGGACACATTCATTCCTTTAATTCCTACTTAAATATAACCTGCGGCTTCAATATTTTAGTATTTTGATTCCACAAATGATGGCTGTGTTCAACTGTGAACCCCACTGAATCTCGTTTGGCTCCAATTCTGACCTGAAATGAACATCACTTCATCTACTTTGTAGTGATTTGAGTTCGGTATTTCCCTAAACTTATGTATCCCTAGTGCTGCATCCCCAGCTGATGGCAATCTGGTAGTTAGAGCCTTGCTGGAGAAGTTGAGCTGTTGGGGGCAGGCTTAGGGGTGGTTAGCTAGCTCCCCCTTGTTACATTCGGCTCACTCTCCTGCTGCTGTTTCCTCCTGCTGTGTCAGAGGTCTTTGCTCATGCCATCCTTTTCCCTGCCATCAAGAAGCTTCTCCTCAAGACTGTGAGCCAAAATAAACAGCTATCCTCTCATCAGCCGCTTTTGGTAGGGTGCTTTATGCCAGCACTGAAAAGGTAACACTCGCTAATATTTCTTTGTTGCTGTCATGGTTTGATCCAGGTGTCCCCCACAAACAAATGAATGTGTTCTGGGTAACTGATACTCAGCTGATGGCAATTTGGATTTTATAATCTCGATGGAACTGTGTTGTCAGGGGCGGGGTTATGGGGTTATAAGCCAGCTTCCCCTTGCCAGAGTTTGGCACACCTTCCTGCTGCTGTTTCCAGTGCTGTGGCGGAGGTGATGTCCACCCCACTGCTCATGACATCGTTTTCCCTGCCAGGATGGAGTCTCCCCTCGAGTCCGTAAGCCAAATAAACCCATTCCTCCACAAGCCGCTTTTGTTTGGGTTCTTTCTGCACAGCAACTAGAATGCTGACCGCAACAGTTGCAGAAATATGTTTGAGGAGAATTAAACTATATGAATCTCCTCCTTTAGAAGTTGGGTCCTCCTATTCTCCAGGACAGTAACCTAATTTGAACTTAATTAATTCTTAACCTATACACAGACACTACACAATACTGGTCAAGTTACTCAAACTAAGTCTTTTCCCCCTTTTTTATAAATTTTCCCCACATGACCCCCTCTTCCCTCCTCCCTTTTAAACAATCCATTCATTTATTTACATGTGTGTGCTTGTGTGCTAGTCCACCAGGTTCTCTTATTGCTACAAACAAATACCAGTCCAGCTTTATGAGGGCGGCTGGGGAATGGTGCTCAAGCCAGCAGGTTTTGCAAGCAAGTGCCTTTCACCACTGAGCCATCTCTGCAGTCCCCCTCATTTTCCTTTTATAGCCTATTTGTAAAATTAAATTTTAGCCAGGCATGGTCACACCTGCATTTAATCCCAGCACTCAGGAAGCTGAGGTACGAGGATCACTGTGAGTTAGAGGCCAGCCTGGGCATCGGGAGTGAGATTCAGGTCAGCCTGGACTAGAGTTAGATCCTGTCTAAAAATAAATAAACAAATAATAAGATTTTAACTTTGTCTGATTATCATAATTTTGTTGGGGAAATATAAAGCACTAGCTGTGTGATGTTGCACACCTTTACTATCATTGCTTGGGAATCAGAGGTAGGAGGATCACTGTGAGTTTGAGGCCAGCCTGGGAGTAAAGAGTGAATTCCCGGGCTAGACTGAGACCCTATCTCTGCTCATGTCATGCTTTCCTTTGCCATCATGAAGCTTTCCCTGAAGACTATAAGCCAAAATAAAAACATCCCTCCCATCAGCTGCTTTTGTTCGAGTGTTTTGTCCCAGCAGCACAAAGGTAACTGCACAGTGAGTATTAATCATCATGGCTTGCACAAAGTGGTGAGCAACCCTCTCTGCTTCTAGAGTATATGAGATACTCCATAACATAAGTCAAATTATACTTTGCTGCTTCTTAATAAAATCATCTCTTCTCATAAGGTGAAGAAATGGAAAACCATTCAACCAAGAGATGGTTGGTGATTGTCATAGCATCAAGCACAGTAAGGGGGAGTTAAAATAGAAAACCTTTCATCTACTCTTATCTAATAATGTCCTAACTCTAGGTTTGTACCAAATGAAATTCTCCAAGTGCTAAGTTATTTAAACAAAAAGATACTAGTTTTGGCTTTTGGTTTTTGTTGCTCTTAAACTACTTTTGTTTCTTTTCTTTTTACACAGTAACCTTTAATGAGAGGATGTAATCAAAGTATATTTTTGAGTCAGATGTGGTGGGTCACACCTGTCATCCCAGCACTTGAGACTGAGACAAAAGGACCCCAAGGTCAAAACCAACATGGGCTAAGTACCAAGACCCAGTCTCAAAGCCAAACAAGGATTTTTAAAGCATTTTAGCACTATGGAAACATTGTTAAATACCGGATAGAAAGATGCCATATTGTCTCCTCATAAATTTGTGTCTTCTTATACTTATCACTATCAGGAAAATTGTTTCTTTTTGTTTGTTTTTTCAGGGTAGGGTCAAACAGACTAGCCTCTGGCCTAAGCTCACATGGAACTCACTCTATACTTCCAAGATGGCCTCGAACTCAGTGACTCTCCTACCTCTTGGCTGAGATTAAAGACATGAACCACTACATTATCTCTTAATGTATCAATCTAACAAAATGGAGCTTAACAAGAATCAGAAAGAATTCACTTGTTATTCAGCTATAAAGAACAAAAAGATACGGCAGAATTCAAATTAAACTTGTCATCTTAAAAACTACTGAAAATTGTTTGATCAACTGTCGCATGAGCACCTATGCTTTCATAGGTTTCTTCCTATTGAGCAAAGACTCTGAATTAAGAAAAGCACTTGTACAAACTTTATTAAAAGATTGTATTAACTCAAAAGCTATACATGGCAGATGCTTAACTCATATTCAGAAGCTGAGTTCTCAAAGGTCTTAGGCAATGCTGCTCCTTGTAAATTCTTCAGTGGACTCCTGCATTGGCCTGCGTAAAGTGCTCTTTGTGGACACAGGTAAAGTGACTCCAGCCAGTCTTCCACCTCTGTGCACTCCAGTGCTGGACTTGCCTACCAGTGATCATGCTACTGTAAGATTTCAGAGGTGCTCTGTGTTTGTTAATGCCATATGAAGGGGCCAAAAATGAGCCAGCCCATAACACACTGTCCCATGTGCACCAACACCCTCACAATCCTGAAAATAGACCTGCTCGCCTCTCCTGACCTCAAAATCAGAACCATCATCTTATTCTGAGATGAGCTAGTTGTAGCTGCAAAAATATGTTTCCATGTTTTGTCCCCTAACTTAGTTGGTAGAGAAAATGGCTTTGTGTGTGAGGGGAAAAGGAAGGAATTTTAGCATAAGAATAAATTTATATCATTTAATTAAGTCAGTAAGAGTCAAATCCCCTCTCCCAGCATGCCTTATTGCTATTACTTCTTGTTGACATTGTGGTATTCATCACAAAGGGTATCTTATGACAAGAAAAATAAAATTGTTCATCTGTTTTAAGTTGTTCTTTTATGAATTTAAGCCAAGTCCTGATAAGCTTATAAATTTATAAAAGAAAAGAAAATTCATTAAACAAACTTCCAGAGTCATTTAACAAAAATTACATTTTAGTAGATGAATGATAATGTATTCTAATCATACTTAGATAATTGTATACTGCTAAGGACATAAGAAAGACAGATAGATGATACGCCGATGTATAAGAAATTTCCGGCACTGGTTACTACAGTTCTGCATGACTAGGGAGAGGATGGGAATGAAGAAAAGATGAAGGGAGAACAGGACTATTCATACATAGGAAGAAGAGACTGACCTCACTAACATGCACGAAGAAAGCTTCAAGTAGGTAAGTTAGAGCTGTAAATGTGCTGAAGCAGGTCCATGGGCTCAGAGGACCTTTGGGCACATCTGTACACCATGTCAATCAACAATCACTACAAATCAGGTTCCTCACACAGAGAAACGCATGTGTGCATCAGTGGTTACAGGTTAAATTGTTACCAGTACACTCCTGCCTGGAGCATAACAAATATTTATTTGGAAAATATCAATACTAAATTATAAATAAGAGCTTAAAAGATGTTACCTGTGGACTGGAGAGATGGCTCAGCAGTTAAAGGCACTTGCTTGCAAAGCCTGGTGGTCCTGGTTCGAGTCCCCAGTACCCACGTAAAGCCAGTTGCACAAAGGACGTCACTTTCTCTCTCTCCCTCTTACCTCTTCTCTACATCCCGTCCTCTCCCTTTCTCTCTCCCAAATAAATAAATATTTTTAAAAAATACTACCTGTACAAGGTTTCACAGTAATGCTGAACTGAAAACTGGAAGAAGAAACAAAAAAAAAAAGTGAAAACAAATGATTTTAGCTGGAAACCAGGAAAGGGATTAAAGAGTCAGTTCCAGAACCTTGGGCCAAAAGCACAGATGGAACAATTAAACAAGACGCTCCCATGGATAGGTGGGCAAAAGGATTGTAGAATACAGGCTGCAACAGTACCGAGTTCATTCTATGGAAACCTTATTCCCATTTTACAGATAGGGAAACTGGGGTACAAAGAGACTAAATAATTCACCAGGGTCACTAATATCTAGCAGAAATTGACTTGAGTCTGGTTCACACTCTAAACTCTCCATATAACATCTTTCTGAGGATACAGAACTTGCTACAGGAGCAAAATTAAATGCTTCTCCCCAATAAGGTGACAAGAAATGCCAGTATGGCTATCCACAATCATCACATGTAATGATAATAAGAAAATTAAAACAGGATCTGGGAGATGGCTCATTGGTTAAAGATACTTGCTTAAAAGCTGGCCAGCCCAGGTTTGGTTCTGTGGTCATCCTTTACATAACACTAGATGGGCATTCATTTGCAGTAGAAAGAGACTATTGGAGAGCACGAAACACACACACACACATACACACACACACACACACACACACACACATAAATAAAATTTTTAAAAGAAAAATATAAAAGTGCTTTAAAATTAGTATTGAGATTGTACACTATAGTCAGATTTTCTAAACTTTGAAATTTAGTTTTCTTCTATCTACTATTACAGTCATTTATGGAATATATGTAACTGCAGATGGAGCCCCCCAGACATGCATTCAGCAGAGTGCTGATAAAAAGGCAAATGGAGCAGAATCATCATGATTTTCTTGGCTTATGAATTGGCTGGAATGAAAAGTGAGGTAAAAAACTCCACGGCCCCAGGGAAGTTATGAAGAAATCTCTCAGTTATTCTTCTAGAATAGAAGCAGCTCCCGCACACAATCTACCAATTAAAATTTGGGAAATTAAGGAAAAAGGAGTTCATTGAGAAACATAACCATAGTATTACAGCCTATGCCTAGCTCACTTTCCCCGGAAGATAGTTCCATGGGATGTTTATGCCACACACTATCTTAATGTAAATAAATTCAAGACACTTTGTGATTGGAGCCTGTGCAATTTACGACAAACAGCAGCAGAAGCTAGTATGTGTGTGTATGCACATACGCGCATACTTTACTGTAAATCACTCCCATGGTGTCTTCTTGGATATGACCATTTTAAAGATCCCTGGAGATTAGGGGGAAGAGAAAATAATCTTTCTAAATAAATAATTCCTTAATTAAATATGTTATCTGATTGAATCACTGTGTTTGTTAAAAATAAAACCAGGAAAAAGTAATTAAAGCAAAAAAACTTCAGAGTTTTAGTAAGGAATTACAGGAGTCCACAAATAACCAAAAGTTATCTACGTCCTACAATTTTACAAAGAAGAGATATGATTTATTTTGCAAAGAGGGTTTTTTTTTTTTAAATTTCTTTCTTTTAAACTTTCCCAGGCACTGGAGAACAGGCTCGGAGAGCTAAGAATTGCTTCCCAAATAAGTTCCATATGCTATGACTCTCGTCCCTGGTCTTTTCAATATCCAGATCTGGTCATAAACTATGAGCCAGTTTTCCACACTATGTAGCTGTCAAAAATCCTTTCTTACCCAATGAAATAAAGAAATTCTTTCAGTCTTTTCTGTGAGGTCTTAAATCACGTGAAGTAAGAGCAGTATGCCAAAACTAGACACATTCTCTACATAACACATGCCAAGCAAAGGCAAACAAAACACATTTTTTCGACTCTGTGAAAAGAAGATACCAACAGAAAATGCAATCATTTACTGGGTTGTTAGCATCAACCTCTTCTGGTCTTAACCTCGAATTGTGGCTGGAATCACTTTTTGTTCATAGAGCTGGCTAAAATAATACTTAAGATTCTCCTCCAGGAAATGAAGTTTGTAAGCTACTTTCCTTTTACAAAGCCTGTGACATTCGACTCTCCTGCACACAGCCATAAAGGTCACTCAGTCTTGGGGGAGACCCAACTCACCTTGCAGAATTATGAAAAGGAGCAGAGAAACCAAACCACTTATTTCTCTCTTTTTTTTTAACCTAGAAAAATTAAAACATATAATATTTGCTGGAAAAAGCCAGTTCCTTGGATACACAGTTTACAAATTCAGAGATTATTCCTGGTTGTAAAACTATTTATCTGATTATTATAGAGGCCCCAGACACAGAATCTAGACAACAAACAATACCCCGTCACATCTACAGTCAATGATCACGTACTGTTTTAACCTTTTAAAAATAATATCCTATGGCATATGAATATTTAAGACATGTTTAAACTAACCCAAAGTTCATTAACATGGCTAATCAAAATAATATAACGATTTAATTTAATCAGATTGAGTGACTTAAACACATATCAGGGTGGATAACTTAGGAACATGATAAAAGTAGACTACATCTTACAATCATCAGAGATACAGTTCTGCATGCTAATATAAAGACAAAAAGCTAAAACCATCAGTGTAACATCTTGGAGCCTCCAATTAGTTCCCGATTTCTTGGTCATCTTAACAGCAACTAGGTGCATCTTAGTGGCCTTTAGATCCAGGTAAGCTTATAAGAACTCTCATAATAAAAGGGGTAGATACAAGCTCAACTAACTTACATATATTTATCTTACATCTCAAGATCAGAGAAACCTCTAGACCCTCTTCATGAACACACTAATGCATCTTGAGGAGAGAAAATAGCTGTCTCCAATGCAGATATTTCTGGTAAACTGCTTATCTATAAACAGGTACCCCACTAACACGGGGACCCTGAGAAACTCACCCTACAACAAGCCCCAGCTTCTCCACTCTCCTGACCTGTCTCTTTTCAGTGAATGGTGGCAAACTGCCAACCATGCAAGCCTTAGGCCTCTCCTTCAGGATGTGCCCACTGCCAGGGTCTACATTCCACACTCTTCCCTAGGGATCCAGACCTCTCACCACTCACCCACACCAGACTTCTTCAGAATGGTCTCTAAACAAGGAGAGTGCCGTAGGTCCCAGCTGTGATCATCCCTCCACAACCTTCCATACAAAATGCCTTGTCAGCACCCAGTGATCCTTGGTGAAGGAACTCTCTTGATCCTAACAACTTTCTGCTGCTCCTCACACTGAGCAAGGCTTTTCTCCTCCACAGGATATGATATATGGCTCGGCTGAGCTACACTGTGACCTCTCCAGTGCTCTCCTTCCCTGGGTACCTGTCCTTTTCCCTATCCGAAATGGCTCTTATATTTTAAGCCTTGGACTAAGCGTCACCTCTAGGTGGGTCTCCTTAATGTGCCCAGCTGAAGTCTTAAAGACTTTCTTCAAATCCAAACCATAAACTGACCACTGCACATGACAGCAGACCACAAAGCTCTGTAGACCATGTCTATTTTCCCAACAAGAACTTGAGGATTTAGGAAGATATTTCTGTGTCCCACAATATATTTATGACAGGCCAAGAAAGGTTGTTCTGACATAAAACCATGTGCTGTAGGTAGAGGAAGAGGTATAAATAGTTGGAAGGAGGGGAATTGGAAAACAGCTAAAACAAAATGATTTGTTTGGCTTATGTTTGTTCGTTTTGTTTTTGAAACAGTATCTCCTGAATTCTGGACTGCCTTTGAACTTTTGATCCTGCTGCCTCCACTCCCCAGCCCTGGGCATATAGACAAATGCCATTAACTCAGTTTTAAAGGTCCCAGAGATCTAACCAAGGGATGCATGCATGCTAGGAAAGCAATTTTTCAACTGAAATATATGCCCCCCATTTAACTTAAATAATAATATACACCGTGTTGGCTTCACATTCATGAACATTAATGCCGCTTTCCAATATGTCTCTTTCAGTCCCGAAGAATAGCTTGTTCATATAGTAAATGAGTATGGAGTATTTTAATGATGCACTAAAGAAGAAGAAGAAGCAGCCTAAAGTATATGGATTACCTGTTTTCTCTTTGGGGGAAGAGAGAAATTGTGTCCAATAGTGTATAAAGATCACCTTCTACCTGTCACTGTCTAATTCTAGGGTTTCACTAGACATGCAAGCAAAAGGCTAGTGACCCATTTCACTGCTGTCTTTAATAGGAAAATAAGCATTGACTTCTGGAACTCCTTCTGCGTCTTGATCAACTCAGTCACCATTTCCGAAAGGGATCTTAAATCTGCAGTGCGGAAGGGGCAGGGAGGTCAGGCATGCCAAAGGCTATTTGGCAAAATAACCTAATCCTAGACATTTATTGGGGATGAATAAGCAATAGCTTGCTCTCTTATCATTGGAAGACAGCCTGGCTACCCTGTGCCAATAATTCAATTAGGCTTATAAACAACCTTGGAAGAATGAATAATCACAAACACGGCTTCTTATCCCCTTGTGCTTCCTGGCAAGGGAGCAGGGAGCAGGCTATCTGTACAACTATGGTGCTCTATTAGCTAACCATGCTGTAATGAGAGCACATCGTCAGCAAGGCTAAAGTAACGGGGGGGGGGGGGGGTCAAATTGGGAAGTAGATAACATTTGTTTTCTGAAACTTCTACCACCCAGCTGTATTTGGTCTTTGTTCTGATGTATTTATTCAGACCATGCACAACCCACCAGCTCTTTCTCATCACTGTAACCCTTCACCAAAGTTCATGTTCCAATAAACCCAAGTTCTAAGCATTTCCAATCATTCACACACTCTACCTTGCCTATAAAACCCATTATGTCGAAGTCATTTTTCATGAAGGCCTCACTCCATGCTTGCAAATATCTTTCAAATCTGACAGGATGTGCTGATTTACTGGGTGGGTACGTGTGCTTCAGGTGATAATTACTCCTGGTGGGTTAGTAGAGCATCAGGTGCCTGTTCTAATGTATGGAAAACTTCCCACATAGCGATGTTGTCCTTGGTACACACACACACACACACACACACACACACACACACACACACACACACTGAGGAGGGATGTAAGATCAGTGGGTACATGTTCAAAGAAAGTCACTGTATAAACCAGAAACAATACAGATTCTTCCTCATAACCTTTCAGGTCTCAATTCCATGTTTTTTATAAGTGAAGCAATATAAACCTAAAGTCTCAGTAAGTAAAGGTCTCAGTGAGGAAGCACTTTGGAACTGGGGCTAGAACTCTAAGACCACACACTTAAAATTTGAAAACACTTTCCAGCCTCCAGAAAAGCAGGCACAAAAGCCCTAAGCCATGCCTTGCCCTTTGCCAGGGAATGGAAAGGCAGCCAACATGGAGAGGTGAGGCCAGGGAAGATGGAAAGGCACAGGTGAAGGCGACATCAGGAATGTGACCAGCCGGGAAAACATGGAGTGGAATTTAGGTTTGATTCTTTCAGCTACAACAAAAAATAGTGTGATTACAAAGGTATGTGAATGCAAATTATACCATAAGTCCACTTTACACTGCCATGCACATTGTAGTTATTCATTAAATTATACCAATGGAGGCTTTTAAACACTGTCGCTCCAGAGGGTGAAGTCCGCTGTGAGATGACGGGAGCTTCTGCCCCGAGATTGAACCCAAAGCCTCCATGAACCAAAAAAACACAAAGACCAAAACAACCGTGGAAAAACCCCGTGGTGCAAGCTGCCAGGAACTTCCCATCAAACAAACCCTACACAGACAAGGTCTAACAAGGTTAAAGCAACTACTTTCCGAGATGAAAGAGGATTTTTGTGTCTTGAGTAACCTGAGTGCTGCCCTACATTTATAACAATATAGAGTAAGTGTCTGCTCACACAGAAGTGTATGTCTTGATTTGCCAAGAGACAATATTTCATAGCATATTCGCACACATTGAATCACATTCCCACATGTCAAGGTTAGAATGGACTTAAAATAACCCAGAGAATGAACACTGCATCATCACCATGGCTGATGGCAGTGCCCTTCCTGAAAGTACATGGCCTGAAGCCAAAAAGATTATAAAAGTGTACTATTTAACAGCAGAGCCTTCACGAAAATAGTGTTTTCTCTCTAGTGGAACTGAGATGAACTCATGTCTCCTCACTCAGCTTTGCCTATTAACAACTTAATACCAATTCAGGGCAGATTTTAAATACTCCCCTAAAAAACTGCAAAGCAATTTCATACTTCATCACAGAAAAATTTTATAAGAATACTATCACAACAATATCGCCATCTGAAAAAAATAAATATTTTAAGCTACCTTGTATAAAATAAGTTGTCTCTCCCTCCCTTCCCTCTGTCTTTCTCTCTCCTTTCTACCTCAAAGTAATAGCATATTTGTGGGGATCACAGGGTGATCTTTTCCTTCTTGACTCATTATAAAATCTATTTTGTATAATCAAAAGAAAACCTACATTGAAAGCTGGAGAGATATCTTACTGGATAATGTACTGGCCCCAAAAGCATAAGAACCCCATGAGAGACAGAAAGTATGGCCGCACCAGGGCCTCTTACTACAGCAAAGGAACTCCAGATGCATGTGCCACATAGTGCATCTGGCTTTATATAGGTACTAAGAAACTGAACATGGTCCAGCAGGCTTTGCAAGCAAGTGCTTTTAACTGCTGAGCTATCTTCCCAGCCCATCATCCGTTCTGTGGAGATAGGGTTTCACTCAGTACCCAAGGGTAGCCTGGAATTGCAATCTTTCAGCTTGGGCCTCTGGATCCCTGGAAGTACAGGTGTGTGCCACCACACCCAGTTTGTCACTGTTATATCCTGAGGGAAGACCAAATCCTGCTCACTCTAAAACTGGATTACTGCCATCTGTGCTTCACAGTTCTTCTTTAATCCTATTTCTCAAGGTCAGTTTCAGACCTACAAATTGACAGCTAATCTAGAAAAAGGGCCAGTTGTCTTTGAGAAAGTTCACTTTTTCCACCTTTCTAATATCTGGGTTTTAACCAATCAGAATTGGTGTGACTCCAGCTATGCTGTGGGGACCAACAGGAGAGGTTAATCTTCTACTATGTCCTAGTGGAGTAATGAAAATTCATTAGTGCAGAAAACTACATGGTAACCTGAAAATGTTTAGGAAAAATACATGGATTATGGAAATTAGAATATGAACCCATACTAACAGCTTCCTGGGGACCTTGAGCAAGTGACTAAAATGATCTCAGATGACATCAAACACTTGACTTATTTCTATGTACTACTGCAGAGCTCTAATAACTTTACAAACATTTCTATCTGCTATTTTCCTTTCTTGTAATGTATGGGTGGGGAAATCTCAAAAAAAATTTATATTGGGCTGGATATATGGCTCAGTGGTTAAAGGCATGTGCCTGCATAGCCTGATTGCCTGGGTGTGATTCCCAATACCCACATAAAGCCAGATACACAAACATGGTGCATGTATCTGGAGTCTGTTTGCAGTGGCAACAGGCCCCTGTGCACCCATATTCCCTCTCTCATTCTCTCCCCCTTCTCTCTCTCTGTGCTTGCAAATAAATAAATATTTCTTAAAAATTGTGTCATTTGGCTACCTTCATATTCATACTAATTAGATAACGAAAGGACTACAGACAGCCAGAAACTCCATGGTTACTAATGATATAATACAAAATAGTGAAACACTCTGGTGAAATTTAAAGTCAGATATAGTCCTGGAAAATACTGGCTTAAACCATGGAGAAAACATAATTGCAGAAAAGAGCAACCACAGATTACATTTTGGAGAACATCACAGAATACACACAACTATATTTTGTTTGTTTGTTTTGTTTTGTTGTTTGAGGTAGGGTCTCCTTCTAGCCCAGGCTGACCTGGAATTCACTAGGTATTTTCAGGGTGGCCTTGAACTCATGCTGATCCTCCTACCTCTGCCTCCTGAGTGCGCCACCACATCTGGCTTCCACATAATTACTTTTAACTATATAAAGACTAAGTATTTAATCTCCTGACTCAAGTGTCCCAAGTAGTTGTAATTCTGAGCTTGTACCTAGGCCTGTCTTCCATCTGTTAACATTTTGAGTAGCATAGGTATAAGCACTTATTAGAATGAGTAAAGTAGCATCCTGTTCAAAAGTATTAAGCCTCCCTGACGCTGAAAACCTTTAACAGCAGATTGGGCCTGCTTGTGCCAACCAAAATGCCCAAATCTCATCATTATTTTCAGTGTCAAATGTTATAGCAGATATAAAACATCAAAAGTCATAATGGCCTTCAGCAAAAACAACAGATATTCAGACAGCTTGGGATATGACAAAGCAGAGAAAGCAGCAGAGATTTTGCCAGCAAGCAGTGTTTGAAGGCTGTTAATCCACATTCCAGTCAGCTTGGAAGATCCAGGCAAGGGATGCTGAGAGGCAGCTTCTATTCTGTTCTTTCCACTGTGGACCAGAACCTAGGCTGCTGTCCAGCACCTGATACAGAACCCTGCTCTATTGTGCAGGCCATCACTTAGAGCAGGTTCAGACTTTAAGTGAAAAGGGAATTTATATTCCAACAAGCCTCCTTCTTCTAGAGTACATCCTATGCATCTGCAGGGCCCAGGAGGACACATTTGTTCGAGCTCGCTTTTTCCAAAATGCATGGACAAGGAGAGAGCTGGACCGGAACCAGTAAGAGAAGATAGCCACCATGCAGCAAGAAATCATAGACTTTATGGTAGCTGCAGCATTCAGTGAAACCCAGTCTTCTATACTTTCCAGTCAGAAAAACACCTTATGATCTCCACAGAGTTCGGAGCATACATTGTTCTGGAAGGACTTGAATCAACTTGTACATCAGCTAGGAGCTTGTGATAGGAAGTAGAAAACCCAACCCAAAATGGTTTGAAAAAAAAATGAAAACATTGGTTCACATAACTGGAGGAGTATGGGTTAAAGAAGCTTTAGGCTTGGCTAATCTAGAAAATTAAAGATTTCGTGAAAGAGAATGGTTTTTGGGGGCTCTGTCCTGCTATCTGGAAGGTCAGCATCTCCCTCTGGCTCACTGTGGGAGGGCAATCAGGAGACAATTTCCTTCTGTGTCCAGGTGAGTCACCATAAAGAAATGGCCTCCGAGCAAACCTTCCAGCTGACAACCTCGTCATTTGCCCAAGGATACCAGCTAAAGGCAGCAGGTCTACTGGGGAAACCCCTGTGTGAATAGCCTGAGCCCCTAAGGCCTCCTCTGGTAAGAGGTGCCAGTCATCATGGGGGAAGGAGGGGCAGAGCAACCTGATCAGCCCTCCAGGACCCACTGGTGCTGCATAAGGAAGAAAGAGACCAACTCACGTCCTCTGAAGCTTAACTCATAGTTTAAATGGCCTTTCTCATCAGTTAGGAAAAGAACTCCCCTGGTTTCCAAGAGGACTTTATTCTAGTTCACTCTCATGTCAGATTTTATCTTGAAGGGCACATGAATCACAGAATGTATTTTCCCACTTAAGTAATATATTTGCCATGTGACCAAATTAGCTCTTGGTATATGTAAATCATTTATGGCATTTAGGCTGGGAAAGCATCTTGCTCTCCTCTCCCAGGCAATCAGGAAAAGGAGACTCCATCTGTGGTGGTTTGAATATAAAATGGCTCCTAGTGACTCACATACTGGAATGCTTAATCCCCAAATTGGTGGTGCTGTTTATGTTGACTGCAGAGCCTTGAGGAGGTGGAGCCTGGGGTCAGGCCTTGAAGTGATATAATACAGCCCAGACATGCTTGCCATGCCAGCTCCCTCCACTTCCTCCTCCCTGGTAATGTGATGGTGTGAGCCAGCTTCCTGCTCCTGCTATGCTTTACCTGCGATGATGATGAAACTTTCCCTCAAAACAATAACCCAAAATAAATCCTTTCCTTCCATAAACTGCTTCTAGTCAGACACTTTGTCCCAGCAATGAGAAAGTAACTGATCTATCTACGGGCTCATCATATCTTGGCCCTAGGAGGTACAGACAAGGAACTCCCCACCATCAAACCCCAGCAAGAGCAGCAAAAATCTTAGGACAAGTATTTCTGTGGAAGCAACAGCTTAGATGGCAGGAATGTGTCTTTCCTATACAAGGTCATCTATGTGGATGGGACAGTCATGAGTCACTTATACAGCATCTAATAACTTCTTAACCAAAAAGAAAATCCAACTATCCCATTAACTATCTTCATATAATTTTATTTTAAGTCGGTAGCTATCCTGTTCTAGTGATGAAAATTAAATCATGCCTTTTTTTTTTTTTTTTTGGTTTTTCGAGGTAGTGTCTCACTCTAGCCCAGGCTGACCTGGAATTCACTATGTAGTCTCAGGGTGGCCTTGAACTCATGGCAATCCTCCTACCTCTGCCTCCTGAGTGCTGGGATTAAAGGTGTGTGCCACCACGCCCGGCTTAAATCACTCTTTTAAATCAGTTCTGTGGAGATGTTTTTTGACAACCTAGTTCTTTGATTTTGATACTAATATTTCATTATGTATGTCTCATTTATTAGGCAGTACTGGGGAGTGGATCCAAATTGAAACCAGGACCTTCTGCTTGCTAGGCAAAAGTGCTACGAAACTACATCCCCAGCTCAGTTCTGTGTACTTTTCTTTCTGTGTTTCGGCCAGGATCTCTGAAATCTATAAGAGAGACACTGTTTAACAATGCACTGATGATATTCATGAGGATACTGATGATGACTGAGCTACCCTCATAAGACAGACACCTTCATAATCCTCACAATAGCTATTTGAGGTAGGCACCACTGGCCTCAATTTACACATGGAAATTCAGGCTTCAGGTGTTGGAATAATGTGCAAAATTCACATGATTAGAGCATAACAGAAAAAGGATTCCATGGTAGATGAGAGTCCAAAAGCCAATCACAGAAAATTCCAACACTTTTAAGTTGGGTTATTTTTTTTTTCCCAGTAGGGCTGATCTATCCTATTTCCTTCACTTGTGGTATCTTAAGAAGGAAGGAAATACTATGTTCCAAGAAAATTCTTCCTTCTGCTTTTGTCCCTTTGGTTCTGACATAGTAACCCTGGATGCCCACCAGCTTCTCTAAGCAAGACACTGACCTGGTTAGAGCTGGCCATGTGTGAACTACAGATAACTGATTCTCTACCCACCACAACCTGACAAGAATGCTTGTATCAGAGACAACTGGAAATATTACCCCCCCCCAACCTGGGCTTCTCAGTTTTTCATGTGTGTAAGAAATGCCTGGAATCTTGTGAAATGTGGGTTCTCATCCAGTAGGCCTGGAGGGAGTCTGTGGGTCTGCATTTCTGAGGATACAGCTGAAGTCAGTGATCCAAAGTCCACATTCAGTAGCAATCATTGAGTTCATCACAGGACTCATTCAGAGGAAGAAGAAAGACATAAGCTTTCCAAATCCCAGCATGAAAAGAAAAACTGCAGTCGCATGTTGCCAATGCTAACTTGAATGGTATGTTTTGTGGTTTGGCTATAAAGTGTCTTCCCAAAGGCTCATTGTATGGAAGGCCTGGTCGCCAGCTGGTGTTGCTATTGAGAGGAGAGGGGATGACCCAGGTAGTAATGTCATCAAATGACATTACTGAGTTCATAGCTGAGCAGACTATTATGAGGTAGATCCTAACAGGAGGAAGCAGCTCACTAGGGGCATACCCTTATAGGGTATATTCCTCACCATCGTGAGGTGAGCACTTTGAGCCTGGCTGCTGTAATTGCCAAAGTGCCACAGCAAGTTGATCATGGGCTGAAAGCTCTAAAACTGTAGCCCACATGGATCTGTTCCTTTTAAATGATCTTAAGAGAGGGAGACATGTCATTTTCTTAATTGCTACTTAGAGCCTTTTGCTGAATTTGTTGCTTTAGTGTATTTTGCTGATCAAGCTCAGGAAATGTTGCATTCTACTCTCAGTGAGACACATTCACACTTAAAACTGAAATGAATTACAGTACAAACATAAAGGGTATTGAATCCAAGGTTTCTTAGAGTAATTTGGCCATGGAAACTTTTTCTATTAATACTGTTAATATTGCCACTCCTTTTTGTCCACAGAACAGATTTCGAGGAAACAAATACAGGTTTGGAGAACGGAAAGTAAGATGCTGTGAGGAGAATTTAGTCCTAGCTGACTGAGACTGTGGAAACTGAGACTGCTGGGTTTAGCCTTATCATTTCCAAGTGCTTGTAAACACATTCTCAATCTGAATTGGATAAAATTTTGTCAAAAATAAATGTCAAACTAAGGAAATAACTAATTTTGTTAACCTAATTTGTAATCAAAGAATACTTAGTAATTTAAAGATTTAAAAAACAAGTTATAATAACAATAACACAGCAAGGAGAAAATAGCACAAAACTGCAAACAGCTAAAGAACTCAAACCTTATTGTATATCCAATTCACACACACACACACAAAAAAAAAAGGTAATTAAAATCAATGAACAGTCTGGTAGTCCCTGGCCAAACTAAGGCAGAGAGAGCAACAAGAAAAGAAAAAGAATGCCAGAGTGGAATGGGGAGTGCCCTGCAGTCAGTTGAAAAGACATTCATGTGCCCTGGGTGACAGTACCAGAACTGTAGATGTGTCTAGGTGACACTGGTCATGCTATTGCCCAATAGAATTTACCTGTTTAGGTTTCTAAGAAAATTTAGGCAACATAAACTGAGAGGTTGGGGATATAGCTCAGTGAGCACAGTGCTTACCTGGGATGCAGGAAGCCCTGGGTTTGATCCCAGGCACTACCTAAACCTGCACACTTATAATCCCAGCACTCTGAAGGTGGAAGGACAGAGTATCAGAAGTTCAAAGTCATCTTTGACTACACAGACATGGTCGGCTGGAGGTCAGCTTGGTCTACCTTAGACCCTGTCACAAGAGACAACGGGAGAGGGAAGAAACGAGGCAGAGAAGAGAGGAGATGGAACGGAAGGAAGGGAAGGGACTGGCCTTTTTTAGTTTTCTTTTCTCTTCTCCTTTTTCCCACCTGAAACAGGAGCCTGACGCCTGGAAGTATAAATGCCATACAGCAAGCATTGTCTTAGTTCAAGCATTAGGATGAGGCATAGCAAATTTTCCTTGAAAGAGGCCTAAAAAACTTTCTAAATTCAAGCCATTGAGTTGGGGTTTCTGTTACTTGAATCCAAACAAGTGGGAAATTATTTCACTTGTATAATTTTACTAGCATTGTATCCCGTGAGAGTGGATACTATTGAGCCTCCCTTGATACATCAACAAACTGGGGAGGAATATGCTCACAAACTGGAGTTAATTATATAATATATCTGAAATTGCTGTTAAAAACAAACAGCAAAGCAGGGTATATTATTAATTAATCATAAGTGGGCCCATTTCCTCTTCAAATTATGTGGCCCGATGGAAGTATTACAAAATCTGAACACATACATATGGTTGGCACATGCCTTTAACCCCAGCATTTGGGAGGCAGAGGTAGGATTGCAAAGAGCTCAAGGTGAGCCAACCCACCTGATTTCTGACAAAAGTGTTAAAACAATATACTAGAGAATAGTCTCTTCAACAAACAACTTGGGAAAATCAAATAATCTACATATAGAAGCATGAGATTAGTAGATCCACATCTCTGACCTGGTACATTCAAAATGGATCTAAGACCTTAATGTAATACCTGAAACTCTGAAACAGCTAGAGGAAAATACAGAGAAAACACTCTGAAATGTAGTAAGGACTTTCTTAAAAAAAAAAACTTCAATAGCTCAGGAAATAATTCTGAGACTTGACAAATGGGATTGCATAAAACTTAAAAGCTTCTTCACAGCACAACATACAACAAGTGAAGAGACAGATTACAGAATGAGGGAAAGTTTTTCTAGCTATACGCCTGACATGAGATAAACATCTAGAATAGATAAATAACTCAAACCATAAAACACCCAAAACTCAAATAAACCAATCTATTAAATTAAATTAGCCAGTGTGGGAAAATCAGCCAATGAAATGAACTGACACTTCTTAAAAGGTGAAGTACAGATGGATGGTAAAGGAGAAGAGCATGCTCAATATTCTTAGCCATCAAAAAAATGCAAATAAAAAGTACCTTGAGATTTCATCTCTCCCCAGTCAAAAATGGCTATCATTTTAAAAAACCATATCTATATCTATATCTATCTATCTATCTATCTATCTATCTATCTATCTATCTATCTATCTATCTATCTATATCTATCTATCTATCTATCTATCTATCTATCTATCTATCTATCTATCTATCTATGTTATCAGCAAGGAAGATATGGGAAAGAGGAACCTTTAAACAGTGCTGGTCAGAATATAAACTGGTACAGCCCTTATGGAAGATCCTCAAAACTCAAAACACTATAAAGAGAAGTATCACATGAACCATCGATGTCACTACTGGAAATATACCTGAAGGAATCTAAGTCAACACATCACTGAGATATCTGCTGTTCCTTATTTTCTAAGGCGCTATTCACTATAGACAGACATACACACAGGCACAGGCATGCACACACACAACTAGAGGGCACGTATGTGAGAGGAAGGAGAGTAGAGAAGGGAACACCAGAGAATAGTGATTGAAAACAGTTGAAGTACATGACACACTTGAACAGAAACATTATTATGAGACCCATGACTTTGTACAACAAATACATGCTTATAATTTTTAATTATGCATCTCGAATCTGAAATTTCCACCAACACATCAAGGCAGCAGTGAGCCCTACTGCAACAGGCACTGCAAAGCCTAATCATAATGCTTCTAGGCATCTGGACTCTGCCTGGGACCATTACCAGCTCTCTGCACACATCTGCTCACATCTGGTGAATTGCACTGGTCTTTCATAGGGTAGAGACAAAGAAGTATCCTCCAAAGAAACAGGCTCATTCATCAGAGACCAGAGGTTTCAAGCACAGCCTGTGTGGTAGAAATTTTTCACATCTGCACTTGGCTCGCCTCTGAGCAACTGAAATAAAGAAGACTGTAAGACAAACCATAGAAGCTCCTCCAATGAACACAAATTCTCTAGTTTGCCATCGCACACACAATTGGGATTTTTTTTAGGGGGAAAATATTATTGTCATGCTTTGGCCAACTGACAACTTGGGGCATGAGTAGAGTCACATATAGCAGGCCCACACAGAGCAGAACTCCAGTGTGCAAACTCCTGTAATTTTTAGTTGAATTTTTGTTTGTTTCATTATCCTTCTTGATCTGGTCAGAGAGAAGTGCCCTTTGTCAGTTCTCAGGATGAGTCTCTGGACAGTGTCATGACTTTTCAGTGCACTCAGGAAATAAAAGGTCTATTTTCCTCCCCCTTTGAGAGAACCTTTTCTTTGAAGGTTTTTTTCCCCCTTTTGCAAACCCTACACTGGCATTTACTTTTTTTTCTGCTGGAAAAGTTTCCATGATCACCCTAAGTGTGGTAGTTAGAATGGATGTGCCCCAATAGATTCAGAAGTCTATGAAAGGTGTTTCTGGGAGTGGATCTGGAATTCCAGCCATAGATATACAAAGTCCAGGCTGAGTTCTGAGAGCTCACTATTGTTTGATAGTGTGTGTAGCTTTGGTGATGGGTTTCTCTCTCTTCTTGGACCTGTGAAAGGCGGGTCATCCTGTTTTTCCGGCCTTCATGAAACTTTATGGATTCATGGCTTCACTAACTATAACTGTGCCTGATTTAGAGGTTCATCCCAGCTGTGTGTGGCTCACTACGACAGTAGGGCAGGAGGTTGGTCTTCTTGCTTAATACTTAATGAAATTGGAAAAGTCTTTTCTCCTGTGATGAAGATTTCCACAGGATCTTTAGAGACTCCCCCTTCATCGGGCCTCTCAACTATGGCTTCTCCAATGTGGCCAGTGTCAGTCCTATAACCAGCCTTTTATTGATGAGGTTCCATACTCTCTTGTCACAATCCACTTAGAAAGCTGAGTCAGCAGCTCCTGCAGCAGCTGAGCTCCCACACAGTGGGATGTTACACAACTTTTCAAATAATAGATGGGGTGGGGGGAGAACCTTGCCAGAATTGTTAGGAAGCAACATAGTAGAGGTAGACTAGATGGAGACTACCCCGAATTGTCCTTGGCTTTGTTCTAATGGCATCTCCATATTGTTAGCATTGTGGTTTGAGCTCTCCCACCATGCAAGTGAAATATTCTAAAATCCCATGTAAAGACAAAAATGGAGAGTCGACACTATTTGAGGAATTCTCCAACCCATTCCAGAAATATCCTGTCTTAGCTCATAAGTAAATTCTCTCTTCCATTAATATCAGCTATAAAAAGTGTAACACCAAAACTCATCTAAAGTTGCACTCCCCACCCATCTCTACCAACAGAGGAACCCTGGATGAGGATCCATGGGCTTACAACACACCATCAGATAGGAAGGCTATCCCTCCCTAGATTCCTTAATTCTGCCCCACCATCACAGGACACACTACCTTCCTAAAATCAATCTGGGAACCAGGCAACTATGTCCCCATAACTGCATAAAAAATTACTATGTGGTTTCCCACTGGCTCTGTGGAAGGACCCAACAAAAAGATGTTAGAGACACAAACTCAAAAGAACCTTTTCCCCCATTTCTCTCCGAAAAGTCATCCTTTTCCCCTTTCCTTTCATGCAGAAGGGACTTCCCAGAGATGGTAAGAGAGTGCTTGAAGAGTCCCCAAACTTATAACATAAGAGAAAGATTTTAAAGATCTGTAAACCATATTCTGAAGACTGAAGTGGTGAGTCAGTGAAAATGGACTGTAGTTGTTAACGGATTTTTATTAATACTCAGTGGAACTCAGATTACCTAAGCATAATAAAACATTTTCAATTATGTCCATCAGTGAAGAAATAAATTATCTAAAGTTATATTCATTTGGTAATGGAATTTATAGAATCAATGCAATTACACATGTACATAGTGTGTGTGTGTGTGTGTGTGTGTGTGTGTGTGTGTGTGTGTGTTGAGACAACATCTCATGTAATCCAGACTGGTCCTGAACTCACTGCATTGCTGAGGATGACCTTTACCTCCTGGATCCTTCTGCTTCATCCTCCCCCCTAGTAGTTAGATTACACTGGCACCAATTATTTTTCTCAATGTATTTTCCCTAGAATAATATAGGGTTAATTTGAATACCTAGAGGATATAGAATAAGAATAAGAAGAATAAGAATATAGATATAGAATAAGAAATAAGAAGTAGAGGAACAGGGAGGGAGGAAGTACTAGTCCCAGGCACCCTGGGTTTCAGATGT
Organism: Zapus hudsonius; assembly: GCA_004024765.1. Lineage (NCBI taxonomy): Eukaryota > Metazoa > Chordata > Mammalia > Rodentia > Dipodidae > Zapus > Zapus hudsonius. Next base: position 29,385 of record PVHP010014748.1, read on the forward strand.
GATCAGTCTAGGGCATAAAAGCTGAAGTTTGAAGCATAAGATGGTGTAACATTCACATTCAATAAGTATCTCTTGCACAAGTTTCTTCAATAGGCAATTATAGGATGTATATCCACATCAAGCTACACAAATCTTTTCTTAAAATGTTTTGCGCAGAAATAATATACAGCCCTGGCAAAAATGTATAAATGTGAGTTGGCTGCCTTCAAGGTCACACACACTCTCAAGAGAGGAGGAGAAGAGAGGAAAGAGAAGGGGCAGCGGGGAAACAGCCCTTCATCAGCTAGAATAAACAAGTGCTTATCCACCCCTTGTACTCATGAATACGAAAAATAAGCTTCGAAGGTACAGATGAAAAACTTTTGTGAAATAAAACATTTGACAGCCACAAGCTCAACGTTACCACAAGGCTTTCTTCATCCCAGGATGTGCAGAGCAATGTAATGATGTTGAGCATTTGAAGATAAATCCATAAACACAAAAGTCTATGTTGTACAAAAATAGCTGCCTGAACAAAAGACACAGAGCACAGGAACACTGCATGTGGGCACATGCCACACAGCAGGCCTTGCAAAGACGCAGGGACACAATGAAAACCATCTGGGAAAGGAGACACCAATCCAGCTTCATCCGGGGTAAGAGGACACACATCCCACAGCATTAGAGCGTAGAAATCCCCACCATGCCTTCACAGCCTTAAGGGAACACAAGCCAGGAGCCCAAGGATCAAATACTCGGCATAGAATTAGGTATTAAAGAAATACCAAAAGTATTTTGTTTGATGCCAGGAAAATGTTGATGCTTTTATTTGGATATTTAATATGAACAAAATGTTTTAATGCTTATATGTTTTAAGGTTTTCCATGTAAAACTGGCACATTTTCAATTGCCCTATGAGTTAGTTAACATTTTATTAAAGTTAGTTAACTATTTCTATTTTAAGGGTACATCCTCTTGTCAGAAACAATATGACCAGAAAAAAAAAAAGAAAAACACCCAGGGCTGGAGAGATGGTTCAGCGGTTAAGGCACTTGTCTCCAGTGCCTAAGGCTCCGGGATCAATTCCCCAGGACCCACATAAGCCAGACCCACATGGTGGTGGCCCTGGTGTGCTCTCTCTTTCTCTCTCTCTCTCTCTCTCTCTCTCTCTCTTTCTTTCTTTCTGCTTGAAAATGAATAAATAAAATATCTTAACAAAAAGAAAAAAGAAACACCCAGCTGGATTAGACACAAGTTACAACATGAGGAAGGATCATGTGCGAGGGAGAGAGTTTAAGCTACCAAGAAATGGATAACCTTGACCAGTTAATTTAAGGTATTAATAAAGGTATATATTATTTGTTTCACTGTTCTTCATTATCAAGTTTATCAATGAGAGTAATACTACAAATTTTCCCCAAACTTTCATTAGCATTATTTTTGAAGTTGTAATGCTATTTCCAGTGTTTAATATGCAACATTCCCAACTGTACTAACCATGATACTTGCTTCTTTGTTACTTTTCTTATACAAATGGTCATTCATAGTTGAGCCTGGCTATGCTAGAAAGTAGATTCCAAGACATGTACTATTGACTTAAGAAGCCTAGAATTGGAAGGAAACAAGGGAGCAATGACTTCCTCCAAACAAACAAAAAGAGGTAAAATATATAGTAATAGAAGTAGGCATTATTTGGGCAAGGGAAGTAGTTCAGTGGTAGAGTGCCTGCCTGGTGGGTACAAGGCCCTGGGTTCCATCTTCAGTAATAGATATAAAACAAAATGCATGGAAGAAACAGGATATTCAGAACTTCTCAAGCGTCAATTCTCTCATTGATGCAACTCATGGGGCAGGGAATAAAATGATTGGCAGTCTGTTATTCAAACCACTGATCCCCACATTTAATCTGTCAACCCTGTACATATAGTATAGTTTGTTAATGGTGAAGTCTAAGGCAGAATTAGTAACCCTACATTCTCTCACTACCTTAAGCTCAGTTTCCTCAGTCATGAAGACCCTGGTACAAAGTCACCATCATACACACAACTACCCCAGTCATGAAGACTCTGGTATAAAGTCTCCATCATAAACCCAGCTCCAGTGGGTACATGTGCTTCCTGGAGTCACACTCAGAGTACTGTAAGGACAACTAGAACAATCTCTCCACACATGAATCCTCGGAAATTTTAATGACTTTCTGTCTTTCCTTTCTCATTTCTAAATGGTGTCTCTTAACCTTTCTAGTCATACCTTTCCCGGGGAAGGGACATAAGTCATTAGCAGTCTGTGAGTGAAAAACTGGAGAGTGACCTGAAAGCAAGAATCATTAAACTTTAAGGTGAAGAAGGCCAAGGGCAGACCCCAGGATCTATGTAAAGCTGGCCAGAAAGATGTGGCCTCCTAACTGGTGAATCCTCACTCCATGCCATCCTGGGAAATTTCTCACAGACAGGCATTCCTACGGCTTCATTTCCCAATGAAGCTACAGTAACCCTGACTTCACCTTCTGTGGGTGGTGAAAACACATGTGCATCTAGACATGTCTACTTAGCAGGACGGCCATCGTGTCCTCACCATACATACTGACTCTAAGAAATGAGCGGCGTAAGTCATCAGCAAATAACATCCTTGTTTTCTACAGTAATGATTAACTTCATTGAAACGCTTTGTCTTTTGCTTTTGAAAGCTGCCAAAAGAACACATTCTTTACAACTATCTTCAGCTATGACAAAGCCTTTAAATATAGGTATAGCTGCCGAGGTCATTCCTTGTTTTGAATAATGATTTCATCGCAGGGCTAACAGCAGAGTCTCTCAAAGGATAACAGTGAGAAGAAAACCCAGAATCATTTAATAGGTGGTAATATGATAATCTCAGTATTTTATATAGACAGTCTACAAGATTCTCGAGTGAAGGGTTAATAAAACAGAGGCTTTTTCCAGTAAGAAAACTGATCTCAAACATCCCTCTTGGTTGCTTGGTTCAAGAGCTTGCAGAACACTCCAAAGAAAATATTCCCCTTTTTAATACTTGGAGCAAATTGGTAATTTGGATGTTTTGGCCAATTAAGACACTAGGGAATTACAAGTCTCAAGCAGACACAGCCTCTAATATAAAGCGGAACCATGTGCAATGTTGGTTTCTCAATCACATGCACTTGGTGGAGGGAAGCCAACTGAAGAAGAAAACTGACTGTGAGGCTGATGTCTACACTCGCTCTTGGTACTAAGATAGCTCTGAAACACCCCTTTCCAGAAGGCTCTGTGGAACTAGACGTAGCCCACCACCAACTTCTAGAAGCCTATAGAAAATGGCAGATTCCCAGCATCAGCTCTGTGAGCTTGCAAATAGGATAAGCTTTCACAAAGTTCTATAGCAAAACAAATCAAATTAAATTTAGCAAACTATGCTTCTCTCCCTAAAACAAGAATGCTAGTATCTAGTTCTTTCTCATAATCCCCTATCCCATGGACTGGTACAGCAAGCCCTCTGAGGAAGGCCCCCAGTGGGTTGGGGACAGGGAGAAGAGAAATGGGGGTACCATCATAAGACTTGCTCATACAATATATCTAATTATTGACAATAAATAGGAAAAAAAGGATTTTAGTGTGAACCTACCAACTCTCTGGTTTTATTTCTAAATTTTATTTAACATGACAATATTTGCTGGGAAGAAGAACAGAGGCAGTAAAACAAAAGGAGGTAGATTCACCAGACAAAGAGCTGGAGCACTGATGGTTCTAGTCACAGCTCTGGGACTGTCACCTGCCTATGTTCTGGGAGAACATGCACAGATGCTCTTCTAACCACTGTAGCCCTCATACTCTTGGTTGACAAACCTCACATGAATGAATGTGTTCATTCTTTCTTAGGGGTTCATAAATTATATAAAGATTTCCTACTTTATTTGCTTTGCTCATAAGTAATTATTGTGTGACTGTGAAACTTTGCGCTCTGCTAGCAGAGAGGGTTCGCTTCCGACTGTGCAGTGAAGGACGCAGCACAGTCCATGTGGGCAAAAAGCAGGGCTCTCTGGTGACAAGGTCATCCCTCTCAAACCATCTGGAAGACGGATCTCTGAAATGATTGCTTCACAAAGGCAGTGTCACAAAATGAAAGTTCTTGACTTGCTAAGATGGAACCCTGATAACATGCCCACAGGCAGCCTGTTATAATATTGTTTTTACTCCATGAACTATCAGAACTATTCACCCAAGGTCTTGCATGGTGCCCTGTGAACTCTTGGGGGTAGAAGCAACTGAAAAGGCAGGTCTGTGCCTCACAGGATGCTATTGGACTTTCAGGGCTGCTTTACCATGAGTGGTAGCCCTCAATTTGTCCATGTATAAAGTGAAGGTAATATAACTTTCCCCATAACATATTAAATATATAATTTATTGAAAATTAAATAAGTTACTATCAAGTGTAGGCATATCTGCAATGCATGCATAAATGGGTTAAACAACATTATCATAAAAATGGGTAAAATGTATATCATTTGGCTTTAAGAAACTTAAGATGAAGTTGGAGAGAACTAAACGTGCACAAACACTCCCTCTGAAGGCAACACTGATATTTCCTGAGCTCTAACTTAACATACATAAATAGACAAAGTTAGATACTACAGAGAATAAAGACAAGCTACCTTATCTTTAGAACATTAAAATCTAGTAGATAAGAGTCATAATTACTCCCAATTACCTGTAAATCAGATAATATTAAAGGATACCCATTAGATACACCACAGTAACTGCACTGTGTCATCTGTTCACAACTCAAGCTGGATGGCACGGTCAGGAGCCATTTTTGGTTGTCCAGCCTGTAGGGGTGGAAGGAGGGCAATAATGCTGGCATAGGGCACACGTGCTGGGAAGCTTGAGCCAGTCCTCCACAGTCAGCAATCACCTTGCTCCAAATGTCATCAGTAGTGGGGAAAATCCAAGCATGGGCTATGCCTCTGATGGACAGGCATCCCGAGACCATGGTGTCTAATGGTCTTTTCTCCTATAGACATCTTCCACTCACCCCAACCTTTCTTTTCAATACACAGACCTGGATCAATACACCATACACAGTCAGACCTGGATCACATGCTACGTAGCTGCCTAAATTCCCAGATTTACCACCCAAGCTCTGGTTGCAGTGTGCTAAGCATCAAGCTATTCTCATTGTACAGCATGTTTTTCTGAGGCTTGCAATAAAACCTTTTAAATGTCTGCCTGGAAAGAACAAGAGGCAAAGGAAATTACTGCTACCTAACTGCTGCCAATTAAAATAATGAAGCTTCAAATGATGAAATTATTCAAAGTATAAACACACTCTGGATTAGACTCCTGTTTCTTCAGTGACCCTGGGTCTTCATCACTTAGCATCTTAAAATGCTTTTGAATGTTTTGACATCGGCCCTAGCACAATGCATGCTCTTCTAACATTGTTTTTTTGAAACTGTCAACATTTCCTGTTGTTCAAAATATTCACTGCTAGGCCTGCAAATTCAGGGATATAAAGCCTACAACCCCACCCACCACAACCATGTGAAAAAGCAAAATTACACCCCTAAACTGTCACACCCATGAGGGTGTCTACTAGAAAAACACAAACAAGAAGTGTCAGCAAGGATAGGGAGAAGCTGGAACCTTTGTGGTCGGTCCATGAGCTGTGAAAGGGCACAGCTTCCAATGCAAACAAGTTGATGCTCCTCAAAACCATAAACATGGGGTACCTCAGCTGGCAGTGCTTGCCTAGCATGCACAAAGCCCTCAAATGTGCTCAGTAGCCCTGGAGAGGTTGAGGCAGCACCGACAGAAATTCAATCTCATCTTTAGCAACACAGTTCAAGGCAAGCGTAAGCTCTATGAGACCCTGCTGAAGAGAGCTGGAGAGATGGCTCAATGGTTAAGGCACTTGCCTGCAAACCCTAAGGACCCAAGTTCAATTCCCCAGCACGATGTGGTGGTATATGTCTTTAATCCTAGCACTTGGAGGCACAGGTGGGAGGATCACTGTGAGTCCAAGGCAAGCTTGGAACTACAAAGTGAGTTCCAGGTCAGCCTGGGTTAGAGTGAGCCCTTGCCTCGGAAAATACCAAAAAACTTCCTGGGGGAGGGGAGGGAGGATATCTGCTGGAAGAGCAGAGCACGGGATATTTCAAGACTGCCAGAATCACAAACTCTGAGGCTTCATTTTTGTTTTGTATACGTGCGGTATGTGTACATGGGTGTAATGCCTACAGAGGACGAAGGACAAGCTTGGGTGCCACTCTCCAGTATCCTGCCCACCTCTTTTGTAAGACAGGCTCTTTTACTTGCCTGCTATCGCCAATTAGGATAGACTAGATGGCCAGTTGTCCCTAAGGATTCATCTGTCCCTGCCTTCTCAGTGCTGAGATTACAGGTGGGTGCCACCAGGTTTGGCATTATTTTATGGGTTCTGGAGATCAAACCCAGGTCCTCATGCTTTCGAGGCTGAGCCATCTCCCCCAGGACTTGTCTGCTTCATTTTTTTTTGTTGTTGTTGTTCTTTTTGTTGTTGTTGGCTTCTTTCAAACAGTGAATATGTCACACTTTTCACCCCTGTAACAAACCTTGGAGACAGACTATTTCAAGGAAGAAGGTTTGTTTTGTTCATGATTTTAGAAGCCTCAGTCCATGTTTGGCTGGCTTCACAATTTCCTGAACTGCCTTGAGGCATGAAGGTGTGAGGGATGAAGGCTACCCACCCACTTCTAGGACAAACAGGAAGCAGAGAAAGACAGACCAAAGATAAGAAATACCACAAACCTATGCCCCCAATGACTCACCTCCTCCACCCATGTCCCAGCTCCTTAATTACCATCAGCAATAAATGCTGACTTTGATGGAGTCATGATTCTGTCTTCCTGAATACTCCGCTAGCTGACCACCACAACTTTATCAATGAGCCTTTGAGGATATTTCAGATTCAAAACGTCATAGCAGATTTAGCTTCCAGAACTTCTTTCTAATGAAGCTTGCTGAATTTCCTGCAGTCTACTTAAAAACAAAACCTACCAACCAACTGTACAAACAGAAGAGAAATGAAAACGTGCAGACACTTCAGACTGAGTCATCTGAGGTCACTTGAAGACTTGACCCACCATGTAAGGTAAAAGGGACAGAACACGTGGCATAAGCCTTCCCCTGATACGAGAGTTCTTGTGAATTGGGACATCACGCCAGTTCTTGTCTATTGTAGTCAGGTAATGGCCTTAAGAAATTTCTATTTCACATAGTCATTTGAGAAGAATACTATGATGGTGAGTTGTATCTGAAGTTTTCAGGATTTAGAAAACATAGTAACTTAGCCAAACTTTAGAAATATTCACTTTAACCATCAAAAACCAGACATGAGCACTATTACTGCTTAAATTCACCATTGTTTGGTTTAGGCAGTTAAAATATAATGAAGATATCAAAGATTTACATCTTAGAATTAAAGAAACAAAATTGTATTCTAATTCAGTTTTCTATATAAGATCCCCAAGAATCTATGTATTATTGGAAATGAAAGGTTAAAATAGATATAAATTAATTATATTTCTGTAACCCTCTCAAGAATGCTATAAACATAAAATATTCAGTATTGGCTTATTGGCTTAGGAAAGGATATGCAGTACATTCATGTGTGAAATTAAGATTTTTTAAAAAGGATATCAAAGAAGGACTAAAAAAAAAAGGAAAACCAATAGTAAATCAGCTAAAAAAAATCATTATTGCTGTTCTTTTTCTCCTCAACTAAATTAGATAACAGACTCCATTATAATTACCTAACTAACTGCAATCTGCTTAACTTTTTATTAATGGAGTGTTAAATCCTGGGTTCATCCTTTTTCCACTTGGGAAGTATGGCCCTCTTCTATATACCTGAACTTCAGAATGTTTCAGATCTCTTTCTACGTGGCATCTTTCAGATACAGGCTGGATGGGAAACTGAAATGCTCACAACCTCATCCCTGCCTTGGGACTTTCTTTCTGTCATAGCTGTTATTAGCAACATCCATATCCATGGGCAGCACATCTGAGATGTTTCATTCTGTTTGCTTTGCATTTCACATACAGCATTCCCTCCATTTCCCCACACAAGACAGCGCTATTGCAATGTTGTTTGTACAATAAATGAATTTTCCAGAGCCACCATGAAGCTGGAACTCACAATAGGAAATGCCAGGTTCCTCCAGGAAAGCAGGAAGGGCCTTCTTCATTACCTACCTTCTTCCCTCTCCCCCTCCACGCCCTCCTCCTCCATGTAAACGAGGAATGCTTGATGTGTCCCAAAGTGTAAAATGAAACCACCATCAATGTGTTCAGTATTAAACATTATAAAAGTGAATGTTTTAATAGATCCATATTTATTTCAATCTGTATTGAATAAAGACTTAACTTCAGGTTTAATGAAAGTCACTGCTTTTCAAGGAAATCTTATTAAAGAAAGTGAATTAACTGGTAAGGAAAAAAATGTAAGCCAGGGCTGTGAACTCACACTAATCCTCCCACCTCTGCTTCCCTAGTGCTGGGATTAAAGGTGTGTGCTACCACACCCAGTTTCAGAATTAAAATCTTTAAATGTTTTCTTTAAAGCAAAATTCTAGAATGAATGTGTTGTCTGAGCTTAGTTCCCATATATTTCCTATCTAGATCTTCATATAGCTCAGTATCATAAATGTTACTTCCAAGGTGTGCAAGAAATTTTGGGTAAACGATAATATATAAAAATCTTTTATTTCTTATGTTATGCTATGATATGTTATGTTGTGTTATGATGTGATGTTATGTTATTATTTTTTGAGACAGAGTATCCTGTAGCCTAGGCTGCTCTGGGACTTGCTGTGTAGCCAAAGGTGACCTTGAACCTCTGAACAGCTTGCCTCTACCTCCTGGGTAGTGAGTTCACAGGCATGTACTATCAAGCCCAGTTTTATTCAGTGCTGGGAATAGAACCCAGGGCTTTGTGCATGCTGGGCAAGTCTTCAATAAGCTGAGCTACTACCATAACCCTGTTTTGTTAAATTTTAATTAAAATTCATGTTGTTGTCATGTTAATCATTTTATGTAAATAAGTTTTCTTTTTCTTTCCTTTATCTTCTCCCCTCTCTCACTTCCTCCCTTTCCTCCCTTCTTTCACTTTTCCCTTCCATCTTCACCCCTCCTTTATACTTTTTGGAGGTAGGGTCTCATTATAGCCCAGGCTGACCTGGAATTCACAATGTAGTCTCAGGCTGGGGGTGTTGCTCAGAGCTTGATCTCCAACACCATAGAAAAACAGGCATGGTGGTACACTAGCACTTGAGAGATGAAGACAGGAGAATCGGGAGTTCAATGTCCTTCTCACGCCATAAGTAGTCATAGTCTAGCCTGGGACTACATGAGACCTTGACTTCAGAAAAGAAAAAAAAAGTAGAAAAGGCAACACTAAAATAGCTAAGGGGGGGGGGGGGGGGGGGGGGGGGGGGGG
>PVHP010014749.1:0-10000 GCA_004024765.1 Zapus hudsonius
TTTTTTTTAGCTTGGACCACAGTCAATAGCAGACTGATACTCAGGTAGCATATAGAGTTCAGATTAAATTATTCAGAAGGAATATGCTTTCATACAGAATAAATATCCCATGTGCGATGAGAACCTATCAGGTCACACCTGTCTTGTTCTTCATTCTCACATTGGAGTGACCCTTTACATACACTAAAGAATCTCTGAAATCCCTGTGGTTTGGTTGATTGTAATTTGTTAATGTGACATCACTGAAATGAGGACTACATGGGCTATGTCTGTGATGTGCCACACATAGAGCCTGCATATAACTGTGACGAGGTACACATTTCTTCTACACTGAGTTGTACTACTTGAAGTGTTAATTTTCATATGCTGAGAATTATTTTTCACTCATCAAATTAATCTTCTCAAACACCAAAATGTGGTTGATAATATTAATAATATAAGACTCTCCCCATTATTTTTCCAAGTTTAATTTGTCCTATTTACAGCCTATTTAGATAAAGCAAATTAAAGAGTCTAGTTGTTTCTCTTTTTTTTTCTTTCCTGCCAGCCTCTAGACTAGTATGAAAATGAGGAATATCGGAACTGAATTAGGCAATTATGCACCCAGGCTATGCATTTGTGGCTACACATATGTAAATACATATCTAGTTTGTGTCCACTATGCAAAATATATCAGAATTTATTATCAGGTCAGTTCAAGAAGATATTTTGCTTTTAATTTCTCTCCAAAGTAACAAATTGTCAAACTCCAGGATGTTGCTTACCATTCCTGGTTGTGGCCTTAGGGACTGGTTACTTTATTACCTTTTTGAACTGTACTTCAAAAGAATTAATTAATTGATGTTCTTAGCAGCCTTATCCTGACAAAAACATATGATACTCAAATGTTAAACAAGGAAGCTCAGATGAAACTGTCAGGAAAAAGCTGAAAGTGGTTATTAATATAGCTTGTGATAAATATCTGCTCAGCCTCACACTGTGCCTCGTCTGTTTTCATCGTGGAAAGTAGTTAATCTGATGGATGAAGATCCGGCTTCAGATTGTCTCCCATGCTGGGTTTAATAATGGCACTTAAAAATTAAAAAAAAATAAAAATAAAACTCATTTTCCACTGGTGATGTTTGTGTCTTCTCATTTGCCTTGTTTTCCAGTAATACCATCTAACCATTGTTCCAAGCATCCCTAAAATGACTGGAATTCCTTAGATCACACAACGCAGGATGCTGCTGGTTTGCAAGCCTTCACTTTGCAGAGTGAGCTCTAATGGGGATTCTATCAAGCCAGCCCTGCAGGCGTGGAAGAGCCAGGCCATCAGCGCAGGCCCTGGCAGATAGCAAGTGATGGGCTGCAAGCCTTGGTTCATTATCATTACCCACCGTCTCCCCAGGGCCTGGACACTTTTGACCATAATTCTAATAGTTCCACTTGCAGATTAGGAAGTCACAGCAATGGCTGACACAATGTACAATGGCTAAAGGACCTAAATCTTTCTTGCTTTACTATAGGAAAGCCATTTAGATACAATTCTTGTAACACTGTAATTACTAAGAGTTAGCACACACCACTTTCCCATTTTACAGGAAAAGAACAATGTACAATGGTGCTTCAACAATTAATCTGAGGACAGAATAAATGGCTAAGCAGATATGAGTGTTTGCTGTGCAAGCAGGGGTGCATAAGAGAGCCTGACCTGCCCTTAGTTTAATCCCCAGACACCATGGCTATGTCAACATAAAAACCTAGTACTAAAGAGGTGGGCACAGGGGGATCACTACAGCTCCCTGCTCAGATATTCTTTTTTTCTAATATTTTATTTATTCATTTTCAAGGAGAGAGAGAGAGAGAGAGAGAGAGAGAGAGAGAGAGAGAGAGAGAGAGAGAACACACCAGGGACACCACCTTGTGGGTCTGGCTTATTTGGGTCCTGGGGAATTGAACCCAGGGCCTTAGGCACTGGAGGCAAGTGCCTTAACTGTTCCTTGGGCCTCAGAAGGAGTGAAAATATGGTGTTTTTCTGCATATACCCATGTGCATATATGTCAAACACATCCACATTCCATATCCACACTAAACCATGCCTACCACTACCACTACCACTACTCCTACTACTACTATTACACACACGCACACAAACACACACACACACACACACACACACACACACACACACCCCAAAATAAGAAAATAATGGTAATCTAACTTGAATTGGTCAAAGATCCATTTTGAAATACCTTATTTAAAAGTCCTTTAAGGATCACCTGTATGTTAATGACCTTTTTAAATGCAGGCCTAGGTTGGTGTAACATTCAACATACAATAAAATTCAAAATTTAAAGGGAAAAGATTAAGTTTTGTCATATTAATTGTCATGATGACCATTCAACAAGCGAAACTACGGGGGAGGAAAAGTGATAAGAATACATTATATCCATGCAAGTAATAAAATTAATAAATAAAAGCTTTAAATATTATAAAATAGAACCTACAGTGTCTGTCATTTGGTAGATATACATTAAAATTATCAAACTACATTGACTTATTTCATGAAAAAAAATAAATTGCATTCAAATGAGAGAAAAAATGAGCAAAATCCCCACTCTTTCGGTAAATGACCCACAGTCACACAAGCAGTGATGACCCTCCATGTATTTCGATACCTTAAATCAAGGAGCACAGAAAGTGCTCAGTATCTCTTGAATGCAGACCTCAGTCTGTGTGCACCATTACAATTATCACTGGGACTTTCCTGATGCATCACCCTGAGCTCTCTCAGTATCAGTTGACAATGGGTTACTGCATAAGAAACCCTTCATATTCTTTAAGTGTTTTCAAAATGTCCTACATGTTGTGTGTTCACATATAGACAAAATCTGTAAAACAATGGGCAATTAGAGACATGGCCACCATTTTTAGTTAGAAAATATTGAGCAGAAGAGGTTACCATATACTGAATTAAAACCTATTTTTAATCATCATTTACTCATATGCATTGCCAAATTTTCATATTTTATAAGGTTAAATGTAATTATGTAAATTTTCCATACTTTCTATAGTAAGAAGCCTGAAAAGTTGTTGAATCTCCTCTTTTAGATTCTTTCTAAGATCACAGGTGCTTCTGGATCATCTATGGAGAAAGACTTTATGTTGTCAGGGGTGTCCAGCACAAGACTGGGTGCTGGGAACAATAATGGCATCCAATAAAAGAAAATGACATTATATTGCATGCACAGAAAGAGAGAGAGAGAGAGAGAGAGAGAGAGAGAGAGAGAGAGAGAGAGAGAGAGAGGGGAATTTATTTCTAGTTAGCAGTTTGCAATAATTTCTAGAAGAGATGACAGAAAAGCCTGGAAATGCAGATATGTAGATTTAGTTATCAAACTGGGAAGTCTTTTCTCTATCAGTAGGGACAGGACTCTTGAGATGAGCTATTTCTGCTTACAGCATAATCCCTCTATAGATTTAAATTATTCTGGCCCCTGCAACACTTATGCATCTGCCTTCAGTGGAATAATAACCTGCAACTTCAAGTCCAAATATCATTCATTTGTCTAAGAATGGCTACTATTCAAAGGGAAAACTCAGTCATCACTATGAAATTAAAGTCATATGACTACCTATCACAAGTTGTATTTTACCCAGTATCAAAGAATTAATAAGATGAACAAGAAGAGCTCAGGACCAGGAGACGAAGCTTCTTGTCTGAATTGGTTTGCACACTAGATCTCCTGGGTTACTATGCAGAGAACCTGTTATAATGTTTGGCTTCTTCAAGTTTTACCATTCATAACATAATCCATTACAGAAAAATTTCAATAACATATAGTGCCTTTAAATTTTGTGATTAAAATTTTGGACAAAATTAATGGCACTTTACCAGAGAGATGTCCTTGTGATGCATTAGGGTTCTCCAAAAAAACAAAGCCAAATGGTTTTTATTTACTTATTTATTTTCATTTTTTCAAATTGATTTCTGAAGACAGAGGCTAAGAGGCATCACAGTTTACATATTGGAGACCCCAGAAAGCCAGACCCAAGATTGTGATAACACAAGTTCAGAGGATCGCTGTTCTAGCTTAAACGGGCTGCAAGGAAGCAAATGGGGTGAATTCAGTTTTCTTCCACTTTGTGTTCTACTTTGGCTTTCAACCTCATGGGTTGAAACTCACTAATTTGAATGCTAATCTTATTCTGACGAAGAGTTTTTGCAGACATATCCAGAGATAATGTGTTATTGCAGCACCCGTGATACAGTCAACCTGACAAAGAAAACCAGTCATCAAAACCAAACCTGATGTAAATCTTGAAGATGAGGAAAAATGCTAACAAGAGGATGATGAAATAGAAGTACATTTCAAGCAAAGGAAAGGTTCCCTTGGAAGCCAACAGGAAAGAAGGTTGATATATATATATATATATATATATATATATATATATATATATATGTGTGTGTGTGTGTGTGTGTGTGTGTGTGTGTGTGTGTGTGTGTGTTATATATTCACTGGTTCTATAGATGAGCATATATATATATATAAAGATTCACTTTTAGAATTTCCTTCTAGGAAATTTTACATACCCACTTCAGCACACTCACGTGTATTTTTCATCTCCTTATTTTAGGGTGGTCTGAAGAGAATCACTCATTTACAAATAGATTCTAGAGTAAAGGTGATGGGTTAGTATTTTTGTAATTAGGTGATTTAAAAACCTGAGAAGTTCACTAGATTATCTCTCTCTCCCTCTCCTTCTCCCTCCACCTGTCTCCCCTCTTCCTCTTTGCATTTACTCTGGCTTGTAAGGCAAAGGAGCCACTGTAGTGAACTTCTTATGAACCATTGATGAGGAAACCAGGTCTTGCATCCAACAAGCCTGTGGAAGCTGGATCCCACCAGCAGCCTCATGAGTGCAGAGTGAATCCTCTTCTAATTAAGCCTCGAGATGAGACTGAAAACCTGGTGACGTGTTGATTACAACTTTGTGAAATATTCTGATCCAAAGGACCGAGTTCAATCATGCCTAGTGAGTCCACAGGTTTCATCAAAAACCTGGCTTTCAGGGAAGTTGTGTGTAATATGAGTTAAATAATATGATTATTAGCTACTCAAGAAATTTTCTTTACCTGAAGTCAAACCAAGTGCTTTACATAAGAGAAATGCTCAGTGTATTTGATGTATTCATTTATTTACCTTTATTTTTATTTATTTTTTTTGTGTGTATGTTGGTGTGATGTACGCACATGCGTGTGTCCTTAAAGTGTCCCATTAGCTCACCCTAGAGTGGGGGTCACTGTACTGATGTGGGAGTGGAACTTCGGGTGTTGGGCTCCATCACTTTTCCACCTGATCTTGTTTTTGAGCCAGAATTTCCTTTTTCTGATTCCAGAGCTTGTAGGACTTCTCACTCTGCCTGTCTCTGCTGTACTGTAGGCCTGGATTATACATGGGTGGACCATGCCCAGCTCTTTTTATTTACAATCAGTTGTTTGAACATGGATAGTCCTGGCCTTGTCAGGCCCTTATTATTGTGAATGAAGCACATATAACCACAGAGCCATTCTTTCAGTACTCAATATATTTTTAATTTAAGCAAAAGAGGAAGGGAGGATGACTCTGAAGGGAGTTCAATACATCTGCATCTCACAATCGGTCATATCTGGTGTTTGTTGCAGTTATCTTCATGTTGCTGGACAAAGAGCAAACCAGAATCAGCTTGTGGGAGAAAAAAAAGTTTATTTTGGTTTACAGACTCAAGGAGAAGCTCCATGATGGCAAGGAAACCATGGCATGAGCAGACCATGGACATCACCTACTGGCCAAGATCAGATGGACAACAGCAACAGAAGAGTGTGCCACACACTGGCAAAGGGAAGCTGGCTATAACACCCATAAGCCTGCCTCCAACCACACACCTCAAGAAAGGTTGGGCACACTCCAATCAAATCACCACTCATGTGTTTTAAGATTCTTAATAACCGATAAAATGTGTAGTTCTGTCTCGTTGGGATTAATCTCTGTTGGAAAGGAAGTGATTGTTCATAGAAAGCCTTAACCTTGGTAGATCTTTGATTCATTGAGTCATAAGAAAATGGAGAATGTTAATTTAGTAAATCTTTCTCAGTTGGAAGTGATGTTGTTCAAGACACAGGTAAAAGCCTTGGGAATAAAGGAAAGTATTAATTAAATGAAGATAAATATAACTGAGAAAACAAGAATAGCTAATGAGAACCATTCAAATTTTGTGGGAAACAGAAATCCTAATCATGAGGTGTAAATTTTGACTAACCTTTGAGTTATAGTCAATTTAGTCCTGAATTTTAACTGTTCTATGAACCCATCCATATTATATTTAGCAATCATATCTTCTTAAGTTTATTTGTTTGCAGTATTTCACACTTGCCCTGTTTTGGTAAAGTTGATTATTTTGAAGAGCACTAGGAAATTATTTGATAGACTGTCCTTCCAGACATGTTAATCACTGTAGCTTATGGTAATGAATCAAACTATGAACATGACAATCACTGCTGATGTTATAAGCTGCTTCAGTCTGGTCTTCTCTATTTCCAACTCTTGTTTACATAATCAGCCATTTTTGCATGAGCTCATTCAATGGAGATGTAATGGAAATAAAGATCTATGTTTGCAGGAATATGAGAGCAACTAGAGTTTGTCATGTGAAATGAAATCAGTCAAATTCAGAATAGCAAATGTCACATGTTTTTCCTCATATGAGGAATCTAGATTTTATTTTAAGATGAGAGTAAAAAGGGAAATATTTGGGAAGATGGATGAAACCAGAAGGGAGGTAGGAATAAAAAAGGAATAGCAGTGTAAAATAGGCTAAATATATGTATGCAAAAAGATGTCACAGTAAAACCATTACATTGCACAATTACTATGGACTAATCAGGAGTGGCTAGGAAGAGGGCCCAGAGGGTAAGCATGCTCCGCATGCATGAGGGTCTAATAGGGGCTAAAACCAGCTGAGTTTGATTCTACAGTTTGATTCAGATGTAATCCCAGTCCTGCAGGGTCAGAAACTGGAGAATCCTTAGAACTTTAACCAGAAAAAAAAGCACAATAAAGCAACATGGCAGTTCTGGATTAAGTAAAAGATGGTCTCAAGGAAACACATGAATGAAGGGTAGAGGATGACACCCCGACATAATCCTCTGGTCTCTGCACATGGTGCATACAGTGTGCACAAAGATGCACACACAGATGAATATGCCTCCAACATCACACCACACATACGCTATACACTCAACACACAAAACACACACACATATGTGCATATCAAAATGAAGGAAAAGAATTATTTGGTGCTAGAAATATTAGAACATTTTGATTCATTATAAATTTCCATCTCAAAACACAAGGTTATTTAGTGTATCTATGATATACACTGAGAGTAGAAAGCAGAGAGAAACCTTGGGGAATATTAATAGCCCATGTCTCTAAAATGTGATAATGCACAAAACTGTGTAAATAAGTTTCTATTTGCACCAAAGCATTTAACCATTTAAAAAAATCCAAAATAATACTCTTAAAGTATTGTTTCATTATAGCTGTCGGCTGTTTGCTTAATTGAAGTATTTAACTCCTACTTAAATTCCAAGGTAGAAGGAGGGCACTTGGGGAGAAGAGGAAAGACAGAGTGAACATAAATGACTAGTGGAGAACTTAAAAATTGAATTCAACTTGGTAATGTCTTTTAAAATTAAAACCAGTAAATTTAGTTGCAGTAGCACAGTCTTAAAGTTTCCCACCAAAAATAGACATGTGGAAATCTTTGTTTAAAATTATTTCATAAGCACACATAAGCTATTCCATCACCTAATTTTTTAAAACTTGAAACTTTAAAGTTCACATATGTGCAAATGGCATCATATAAATTAGTTTCTAAAAAGAATACCCTATTCTTTAAAAAAACACAAAGGAGGAGGATATCTAGCTGATGGGGAAGAGGGGCATTGGTGAACTGGGGATAACAACTCATTGTTTGCCCAATAATTAATGTAACTCACTATGGACAATAAAAAATAAAGAAAAAATAAAAGAATGTATGTACCCCCATAAAATAATATTTATGAGAGAGATAACAGGCCTCCTACCACTGCAAATGAATTCCAAACATATGCACCACTTTGTGCACCTGGCTTTATTTATCTGGAACTGAGGAATCGAACCCATGTCATCAGTATTTACAAGCAAGCACCTTTAGCCACAAAACAATCTCACCAGCCCAGAATACCCTTTTCTGAAAAAAATATATCATTAAAAATAAATGCTGGTAATTTTAGAATGGAGAGTTTAACAAATGATAGACAGAACGGGTCTTTTTACTCTCAATAGTCAGAGGAGGACATTATTTATTCTATCTTTTTTTAAATATTTTATTTATTTATTTATTTGAGAGAGAGAGAGAGGAAGAGGCAGAGAGAGAGAGAGAGAATGAGCACACCAGGGCCTCCAGCCCTCTTGTGCATCTGGCTTTACATGGGCACTGGGTACTCAAACTCAGTTCCTTCTGCATTGCAGGCAAACACCTTAACTGCTAAGCCATCTCTTCAGCCCTGTCTTTTTTCATTGTTCACAACAACATACAAATGAAATATATTAGCACATGCAAACATTCAGGGTTTGTGTCAAATGTTTATTAACAATGATTTACAAAGTATTTTATTAATTCTTCTTTGGATACATTAGTAAAAATAAAAAGAGAACTGAACAGATATTCTTCTGACAGGAAAAAAACACATTTTCAAGATAGTTTAAAGTTTAAAACATTCTTGTTTGGTGAGCTTTCTCTGATCATATATCATTGTATAAATATAGCCTTGTATGAACTGATTTTATTGCTTAACATAACAAATTATATTGTCATTGTGCTGTTACTCACTTAGATTTAGCTAATCTGCCTTTAACAATGTATCTGGAAAGTCTAGTCTTTGATTGGCAGTTAAAAAATGGATTCTACTATGGGGTTTGTAAGAAATGTACGACATTAGGACCTTAAATCCACTATCTAGTAAGTTCTTGATGGACTTGGAAAAATTACTTCACCTTGTTGAATCTTAATTTTCTCTTTTATAATAACAAGAAAACAAACAGAACATTCCTCACAAGATGGACAGGTTTACAAGAGTTTATACTATATCTCTCCACAGAGATATATGATAAACCATATTTTTCAATGAACATTGTATGCTCATAATATTGTAGATATAGATAATAAAATGTTTAATATATTCTGGAGATTCAATTCTAACAATATAATTATGCCCTCAGTGAATTTTGGTAAATTAGTAAAAGCCAATTTTAACAAGTTGCTATTATAAGACATGCAGAGAACACTGTGAACATATATAAAGGTACATATATTGAATTTAAGGAGTTAAGGAAAATGACTACTATTTGTTTCTTGTTAAAAGAAGCTTGGGTCCTGGGGGGTAGCTCAGTTGTTAAAAGTGCTTGGTACCAAAGCTTATCATCCCAGGTTCAATACTCCAGTGCCCTTGTAAAGCCAGATGCACAAAGTGGTACATTCTCTCTCTCTCTCTCTCTCTCTCTCTCTCTCTCTCTCTCTCTCTCTCTCTCTCTCTCTCTCATTGAAAACATTTTTAAAAAGGGGTTTGGGTTAGGTGTCATTCAAGTCTTTTACAATTCTCTTTGGATGTAGGTCAATATCAAGGACAAAAGTTCAGTATAGACAGAGTAATTGAGGTTTTGGTTTTTATAATTTTTTTTTTTTATAATCTTATGAACCACAAATACTGCCAAGTCTATACAGTTAAGAAATTACAAAGACTTGAAAATGTACAAATGTTTTCTTGATATTTGAATCATATGCATAAAAAATATTTTCTATGTGACATTATAAAACCTTTCTCACAATATATGAATGCTTTACTCAGTTGTTCTCCAAGATACTCTAAGATTTTCAAATCCATGAGGCTGTAGTTACTTTAAACCAAACTTTGAAAGGAATAAAGTAAATAACAGTT
>PVHP010014749.1:15000-38696 GCA_004024765.1 Zapus hudsonius
TTTGGCTCTTTACTTTCAGTCTTGATCCAATATATAAATGATAAATCAATCTCAAATCCACTTTAGACACATGGATTAGGTATAACAGCTAGTAGTAAGTAAGCCAAGCAAGTGAAGACAAACCCAAACACAATTCTAAAGTTCAATGTGCATTTTACTTAAATATTTTAAAAAGGCTTTAATCTAACCCAACTCAAAATCGTTTTGTGCATTGATTTATGTTTCTATGCCAATTCTTTGGAAAGCTCCATAAGAACCCTCCATGTAAGGGAGGGGAAGGGCAAAGGAAATAAAAGAATTGAGTTATGGAATTTACAAGGACACAGCTATTAGTATCTCTCTGTCCAACCAGTCTATCACCATCCTGTCTCCCACACAGTAAACATGGGTAATGGGAATATGTCCTCAAGTTCATGTCGAATAGTCTTCAAAGTCGTAACTGTAAGAAACAACAAACATGTTTTGAGTGAGATGACTATCATAAGGTGAACTTAAGACCAGGAAAATATTAATATGATAGTTTTGATGTCTTCTGAAAGGTTGAAAATCTGTCTTTTCTTCAAAACTAATTCAATTCATTATCTATATAGGTGCAGTCTGAACATAATTGTTTTATTTCTAGCTTGACTGTGTTCTGGTTGGTAAAGTTGTATATTAACACCTATACATCTCCACAAACATTAACTATGGGAAAATAAAAACACAACAGAAACAACAGGAAGCTTATTCAACTGTTTTCCTAAGCTGTAACACACTTGTAAACATTATTTACATACTTAATGTCCCTCTGTTGTATATGAGGAAAATTGGCAGAAGCATGAGTAGAAGGAAGAAAGCTAATGTGCAGCATGATTCTATATGAAGAGGGCTTGTGTGCAATGCCAGGGTTAGGAGCCTGGATAAAGATATATTCAGAATGTGCTAGCCGTAGAGAAATAGGAACAACTCTGGAAATGTTAAAAACAAATTCTGAGAAAGCATTTGTTAGATGGCAATTAAAAGACCTAAAAATTCAAACTAGGAAATAACTTAGCCTGAAGTAGAAAAGAAATATCAGTATAAGGAAAATAATGAACATCTACCTAACAAAACATGGACCTTTTTTCACATTTTGGTAACTTTTCAGTTTTTGTCTCACTACTACAAAATACCTGACAGGAAGAACTGAAACAAAGAAAATTTTAACTTAGCTTATGGTTTCAGACATTTCAGTTCATGGGGCCCCGTTGTTTCTGGCCCTTGGTGAAATAGAGGACATCATGCTAGAAGGGCAAGGTAGAAAAAAGCTACTGATCTCCTTATGGCCAAGAAGCAAAGACAATACCAGAAAGAAGTCAGAGCTGAGATATACCCTTCCAACGAGTGCCCAGCAACACAGTCTCTAACTCTGCCCTATCTTCAGTAGCCCCACCCCCTCCAATAGTCAACTTAAAACTCAAATTTTAGATCCCTCATTGGACTGTGATAACACTCAATATCTAGTCTTCTCTAGAAATGCCCTCATAGTCACACAAAGGGACAAGCTTTAGTAATATCCTAGTCATCTCTTGGTCCAATCAGGTTGACAACAGGATTATCATCACTGTTACTTACAGATGAAATGAGAAGATGAAACAAACCATTACAACATTTCAAACTGAGAAAGAAAACAATTTGGAGAGCATGTCACTGAGCAGGATTTTGTGAAAGAAACTCAATTCCAACTCAGTTTTGTTCTAAGAAAGGATACAAAGATACATAATAAACTGTTGAAAATTGTGTTAAGAAGAAAAACCCAGGTTTGACAGCCATAAAATAGTTAAAAATCATTCTTATGGCAAATCTCCTTAAAGTGAGTTCAAAAACAAACATATAAGAGAGAGGGTCAAAAATTGTGAGGACCAATAATATTGAAGTAGTGGGCAAGGCTTAACATATGAACCATTTCTCTCAGAACAACCAATGATAACATAAAGTAACCCATTGCAAAATGCATTGTTTGATTCAGTATTGGTAACAGCGTTGCATGATTGTAAACAACATATTTAGGACATTGGGTCTATTTGATATCTGGCAATCAACATCCAATGAATCTTTTCAAAATGTCTCTTCAGCACTCTTGTCAATAATGAAGAATGGATGTGTACATTTGGACTAACAGTTTTGAGTACACTATACAACATCAATTGCTGGTGACAAATTTTTCAAAGCTAAAACCATGTGAACACAAATCTGGGTGATGTGTTGACATTATCCACGTGGAAATTCTGTGTTTCGAATTTGATTTCTAATTTTTTTAAAAAATCATTAAAGCAGTAGGTATGTTAGATGAACAACTTGAAATGATGAATAATAAAAGTATGTCAATAATTCTTACAATGTTTATAAGAAAAATTAGATGTCATAATTCTACGTAAATTCTTCCTATATACTCAGTTTCAAAGCTCACAGCAGGCTCAAGACCTCATGGATCTGTAAATAAAAATAGCCTGGCAATATTTGCTCACAATTTAGCTCAGAAACAAAAAGGTTCTGTAATTCTAAATCAACATATAAATGAGTAAATATATGTATGTATATCGTGTGCTAATTTAGCCATAATATGATTGCAACTGATGGTAAGAAAGATGTGCCTATTAAAAAGTAATAATTATCGTGGTTTGAACTTAAAAATGTCCCACATAAACCCGCGTGTTTGAATAATTTAATCCCAAGCAGATGGCTCTGTTTGGGAACAGAGAGCCTTGCTGGAGAAACATGTCACTAGTGAGGACTTTGAGGTTTTCGAACCAGGCCTTCCCTACTTTCTCTTCTCTGTCTCTCTCTACTTCAGTGCACCTGCTTTCCCCACCCTGACGGACCAGACCCTATGATCTGTAAGTCAAAATAAAACCTTTTCTTCACTAAATTATTTCTGGTCAAGTATTTGACTCAGCAACAAGTAACTAATCCAGTAATGAAAACCAGAAATTATAGTTTCACTTGAAACAAATCGTTTTCATTGTTTTCTGAAAAAATTATTTTAACATCTTCAAAACCAGTAGTGTTTTAAATTTTATGACTTTGTAGAAAAAGTGCTGGACTTGTATATTTTTCAAATAAATTTCACAGTTAAAACCAATTCATAGTGATAATATCTTCTTAACTGTGTTGGTTTTAATATGTGGTAGATAACACCACATAGACACAATGAGTCTGTCTAGTTAACTGATAGTGCTGGCTGATGAGATCAGTGCAAAGAGTTGAAATAATCAATTAGGAAACTGGGAAAGACAAAATGAAGGCAAATATTTTAGATTTCTATTGCAAAATGAAATAAATGAATAGTCATCCTGGCGTTTGGATTCTGTTTGAAATGTTATATGTGGCATTTTGCAACAAAAGATGCAATTAACATCATGGCTAGCTCTGTCACATTGCAGCGGAAACACTTCACTGGATGTCTGTCAGATCAAAGCAGCTGTCACAATTAGACGTATTAAGAAAAAAATCCTATGTTAAAGAATTTCCTGTACACTGATGTTGAGTCAAACCAGTAATTATGCAGATAACAGGCAGAAATTTACACTAGAAAATTTATACATTTTTATCCCCAAAATAGTTTGCTTTACTCTTTCTTGAGACTTTTTTTTGAAATGTGACTTTGAAAAAGGAGCAGCTCCCAGAAACTGCAACACTATTGTGACATAAATTGCCATTCTAAGAAGCAAAAGACATCCCCCCCCCCACAAACTAAATGCCACCTCATATATCTTCCAAAAAATTTAGTCCTTTAGTATTCTTTCATTAGGACAATGTTATTCCATTGAGCCTCAAGATTACAGAGTTTTTACAAAAACAATTATTTCGCGGACTATGAAGAGAAATAACAGAGAGGGCCTTGCAAATGAAGACAAAAACCAGGAGCCATAGAGGGTATATTTGTGATATCCAGGAACATATTTGGTTTTGTCTTTTTTTTTCAAATAAGTTTTTGAAAGGATGCATTTATGAATCTCCTTAAAGCTTCAACTAAATATTAGTTCCTGTGGTATCATTGACATTTATCAGGCCCTAAAAAGGAGACAGTTAAAGATAAATTATAAATGAAACTAGACAAGAATTTTGATATGACATTGTGAGTGTCATTTTTGCTTTAATAATTCCACATTTCCATATGAAATAAGGTTTTTCTCCATTTTTATGTTGGAGTTTACTAAAAAAAATCATGCCTATACTTGCAATACTCTAGTCAGAACAGATATTGCGAAAAAAATAACTGTAAATTAAAATATATATGGGAAACTTACATATCCTATCCTCAAAGATCAAAACAGTTCTTTTTGGGTATAGCTGGCAAAGATTAATTCTTTACTTAGCCAGGCCATATCCCAAACCTGCAATGTATGTGTCTGGAGCTAATATTGGTAGCAGTGAGAGTCACCTTTCTTGAAGAATTGATTGAAAGTGAATGGCTTGATAATCTAATAAAGGGGTTAGTATAGAAGACAAATAAATTTTAAGAAACTCTAGCAACTTCTCAAGTCAACTCACAGAACTGAACCACATGAGGAGAGGAAGTATCTCTGAGAATCACAGGCAGCATGTATCCACATTAACCCTCACCATGCACTCTCACTTTTCAGATTGAACCAAGAAGGGTGACTTCAGCCATTAAGAGAAGGGCTAAGGGTCAAATCTTCAGCTCCATGACTGACAGTATGGAGCTCTCTTGTCTCTGTTGGCATTAAGAAGATGGCTCACCATTAGAGACCACTGCAGCCTCCAAACCATCTGAACTAGAAGAGGAAACAAAATCACTGCAGCCAGGACAGACTGCAGGTGTCAGGTCAGGCATCAAATGCAGCTGTTTTGACAGGAATCTGTGCTAATAGTAGGAGATCCATCACATGACAATTTTCTTGGAACAACCATTATAAACTTATAAAAACTGAATTATAATTTTTGACAAAATAAAGATTTATGCAAATGTAAAGGAAAGAGTTATTAATGCCTTTACTAATGAAACAATTTAAATGACTAGAAAGACAAAAGCAATCCAGGTGTGAATCTGAAATAAATCCTGCTGTTATGAAGCATAACTTTCCTTGAAGGAATGCACTGAGGAAGAATTAAATCAAGAATATGGGGCAGGAGGATTCTGAGTTCAAGGCCAGCCTGAGCTACTTAGCAAAATGCTGCTAAAAAGGAAAAAGGAAAAAAGAACATGTCGAAGGAAGGAAGGAAGGAAGAAAGGAAGAAAGGAAAGAAGAGAAGGAAAAAAGAAGGAAGGGAGGTAGGAAAAGATATAGAATAAGCAAAGAAAACATGGTAATTATTATCCATTTCTTTCATTATGCTTTGTCTAGGTACAAAGATGTAATGGCAAGTTGTACTTAGGAAGAGTAAGACTCAAAATACTTTAGAATTAACAGCTTGACTTCTGCTTCATTTGGAAAGCAATTTCATTAAGCAAACAGCGGCAACAACAGCCACATACTGTAATTCAGTGGAGAACCATTTTCAATAATTATGTCTGGAGGAATTGGACATTCCTAGTCAAACAAAGTAAGGTCTACCTAAGACTCATTTTATATAAACAGAACTCAAACTAAATGACAGACTTAAATACAAGTACAAAACTTTAAGAAGAAATATTGGCCACTATTTTGGCCCTTACAGTAAAAGACCTTGTTCATTCCCTCTCTGGACCATTTGAGGACATAGTTAGGCAGGAAACTGCAGGAAGAAGGTCCTCACTAGTATTAAAACTGACCTGTACCTTCACCTTGGATTTCTAGGCTACAAAACTTAGAGATCACTCTATGCCCAATGTTCAAACATGTGACCTTTGGCATTGTATATGGTAGTGTGAGCAATTCCATTTGTGTAACTTTTTAAATGAATAAATTAGAAACCTGGGACTGATTAGTGGGAGCCAGAGGTTAAGGGATGGTTGGGACAGAACAAAAATCATGTTGCTACAAAAGGACTATAGTAGGATTATTATAATATAGAAAATCTGTCTCGACTGTGTCAATGTGATAGTCATTGCACTATAAATTTATAAGGTGCTACTAGTGGGGAACTAAGGGAAGACAATCTCTCTCATATTGCTTCTTATCAGTGCTTGTGGGTGGGCAATATCTCAAAATAAGAAAAAGCTTAATGACATTAGGCTACGATGGGATTGCATACTCAGCAAAAATGAAAAGATCTAGGTAAATTATGACAAAATTTCAAATTTCATGGAATAATAATGGGAATCGGAATCCTTTTTGAAATTAATGAATAGATAGTGATTTTTTTTCTAGTGAAAATTTCCTGAAGTCAAAGAACATCTTTGTATTCAACATGATTTAGTTTTTAGGATAAAAATTCTTCATCTATTAATGGAGATCTATCTTCACAAATTGTCAAATAACTCTTTCTTGTGACTCCTGTATGTCAGCATAGTAGCTGTATGTCAGCAGCAGGTCCTTTAGGATTTCATTAGCCATTCAAGACAGAAATCTGAAAATTATTATTTGGTATTATGATGAGAGCTTTATTGTATACAACAGAATTGAATCTGAGTAGTGCCCAGCCTCTAATAAAATTGCTAACAACTAAAGAAGCTGGCTAGAAACTACATGATTCACTTGAAGGTGTCACCTTTTGTCCAAAAGTAGAAAGGAAGGAAAGTAACTGAACTCTGACTATTGTGTTTACTATTTTATTCTTTTTACCAAGTAAATTTCCATTAAATCTCAGTGTCACTGGCTAATTTCACAACAGGATCATCCTGAAACAGACTTTAGAAAGGAAAGAATTGTCTTTTTAAAGGGTAAAAGAATCTGTGCATTTATTGATTTTCTTGTCTTTCCCTTCAAATCCTTTGAAATACGATCAAAAAAGTGTCTCTATTTTATACACCACAATTCTCTTTTAATAGCTTTTTCTCCACAACAGAGTAGAGCTCTGCCTTCCTAACTAGAGAGAAAAAAAAGCTTTTTCAAAAGAAAAAAAATAACAACCAAGCTATGACAACCCCAAAGCCCCCATTAAATGTGTGAACATTTGAAAGGTTAAAGAAAGGTTGTCCAGTGGTGTCTTAGCCCCTGGTCACAAATATAGATAACATGCATCACGTACCTGCCCTTGTCCATTGTGATTATCCTAGTTCACTTATTTGCCTTCCACCCTGATATATTCACACTGGCATATTGTCTCCTGCTTCCAGTAGTTATAACAAAAAAAAAATCTGAGAATTTCTAGAATGGTTAAGTCTTAAAACTTTTCTGATATCTGAATCCCACTCACAAAACTTTCCAAACAATGGCAACTCATCTTAAGTGGGGAAAGCTCCAGATATAAGAAATTTGCTCTTACACAAAAGCTTTCTGAAATTCTTTTCTAAGGGTTCTGACAGGTACAAATAGGGTTGCTACATTGCTTATGAAACTATGTGTAAAATGCTTCATATTCTACATGTTGAAACTATTCAAAATAAGTTAATCTCTCTCCTGTTTCACATTCTGCATAATACTCAAAGACAATAAATATACCTACACAACATTTATAACTTATGTCTTCCCTGTCTTATTGACCCAATTAATTCCCAAAGGCCATTAAAGTTCTTTGAAATGATTTTCTCAGACTGACTTTTGCATGGTGCATACTCAACCATGAGACCAGATTCTCTCTGAGTTTTAGGAACACAGTGTCAGGGCAATAAGAACTCAAGCCTGTTTCTTGTATTTATAAACTCTATGGCCTTTACAAGTGGGTCACACTCTCACTGTATCACTTTGTCTTGTGGAATAACAATTATGTGAGCGCATCTCTCAGAGTCTGTGGGTGGATGGTGTGCAACCATCAAAAAATGTAAGCAGTGGCTGGAATATAGTGCTAACAATTTAAGTAAGCTTCATCGTCACTATTCCTGCTGTCATCTGTGGTACTTGAATACTGTCATAACCCACACATCTGTTAGAATTCACACTCTAGACCAACAGAAATAACGTAAGACATTTCCAAATAAGACCTTTCTCTTTAAAATATACTAATGAGCCAGTAGAATTCAATTTTGCCATTTTATATTACTTCTATATCCATTTTTAGTTCTGCTCATTTGAAAAGACAAATATATGAATAAGGGAGGAAAATATTGGAAAATTTGTATAAAACAACTCCAAGTATTGGAGCCTGATTCTATGAGACCTCTAGGTAGAGCCTCATGTGTGGTCACTCAGATTTCAGATACTGAAGGGGAATTGGGTGATAGTGACATATAACATAATACCTCTTGTGATTCAAGGTTTTTCTCTAGCAAAATGTACTTGTCTATGTTAGCTGAACTTAGATTTTGCTGTTATTTTCAATGTGAAAGGAAGAGGGGTCATATAGCAGTGTTGACAAAAAAAGTATGTGTCTATAATGAAATATAAATGAAATACAGTTTGACCTGCCAGTTAAAAGAAACAATTATTAAATCTCTTTAAATTTCATCTTTTTCACTAAAACTATGAATGGAAAATAATTTGGAAAAAGGGTTATTGATTCTGGGTAGAAAACAAAAGGATGGCATTATTTTTTTAAGGAGGAAGTGAAAATATAGTTGCCAATGGTAAAAGAGATAATGTAGGAAATTATCTTTTAAAGTTCTGTTTTGCATTTGATATGATTCTGGGTGTGCTGCTATTGCAATTTAGATGAAATGTTATCCAAAGGAGCATGGATACTGCCCTATTGACAGTTTTACCTGGGGAAAATCTAAATAAACCCACTAAATCTTCTCTGTTTCATTGAGTAAAGCATTCTTCCAAGACAATGGCAGGACCAAGCATAAATTAATTTACTGAATCTCTACCTGGTTGTGAGCTGAGACCTCTACCAGCATTGCCTAGCCATGTCCCCTGAAATGTATTTTAGGATGAATTACAAAATGAGCAGAAGTCAGGCAGAGAAAAGAATTGTATCTAGCAGTTTGGGAAGATGAAAAGAAATTTGCTTGTCTGCATAACAACCTGTTACCTTCTGCCCTGAGAAGAGCCAGCATATTTCATTACTGACTTTCAAATTGCAAGGTGGGAGACTTCCCTCATCACTCCCTTTAGTGTTCTTGACAGAATCGCCCTGGCACAAACATCCAAATGTGAGGTAGAAAGGAGATGAGCTCTGCTGGTGAGATCATCATCCCACAAATCACTGTTATTTGCAGATATGGCAGGTTGTCCTTCAGCACCCAACCAGCTATTTCACCAGCTTCAGTTCCTCAGACACAGCGTTATCAGGAATGACATCTGGGCCCAGAAGGTGCCAGTTCTCTAGAGCATAATCACATTTCTGGAAGTACTGTCTATGAAATATGCTGTGGAATTGTGCCTGTGGGGTCATGTCAGTGACTAGAGAATAGACAAGTAAACTCGAGAAAATAACATTATATGAGGAAACATTATTATAAGTAAACAATGGAAACTAAAGTTGACTAGACTTTCATTACATGTTAGTTAATGGATACAATGAGAAACAGGGCACACTACTGTGTTTCTTCCTCTTTGCTCTAAGAGAGAAGAGCTCTGACTATAAATGAGTTACAATTACACAGTATTAATGAAAAGTGAAATGTCACAGCAACTGTATGAAACACAGTTCATAAATCCCAGGATAATACCCGGTTATCCTCACTTTTAAGGTGGAAACCAAACATTTACATGTATATACCTAGGTGCATTATAATTTGCCTAAATTAAGCAGCCATAACATATTAAAGAACTGGCTGAAATAATTGAGAATAGTTTCAGATGAACCTTTTGGATTGTGACAATTAAACTTGAGCTAGCAAATATGGTCTCTGAATTCTAGAAGTTGACACTATCAGGCCTTTATCTGAACCAATTCATAACCACAGTCAGTGTTTTTAATTAAAAATCAAGTTCAGAAAGTACCTGTTCTTCAGCTCCCTAACACTCCCTGATCCTATTCCAATAAGACTGGATTTAATGGTTTAGATTTAATTTGATTAATGTTAATTTTAAAATCTCATGAAATATTATAAATTTAAATAAATCATAATGCTTAACTATTAATGAGAGCCCAAAGATTAAATAAATCATAAAACTTAAATATTAATGATGAATGAAAGTGTACGATCCATGGAATTCCTTAATACAATCATTACACTTTCTCATAAAGTGATACCAAAATCCGTGACCTATATCAATGTCTGTGCCTCAACTATGTAATTATCTCTCCCTGTCAACCATCAAGCATATGAAGTGATCCTATTTATTTTGTTTTTAAAGACTGATTGAGCCTCCTATTTATCAGATCCTAACGACTATTAAATAAGGCATCTTTCTGTTCAAAGTTGTTTTTTTGTGACAGACACAGTGAGAAATAATGTAGTCATAACACGACATGAGAAAATTATATACTAATTTAAAATAAGCCTAAGAGGACAATCATTTATATTATACAAGAAGAAATTTAAAATAGTATGAATATAGCACAAATGATATTTCCTCAATTCAAAGCAATAAAATATGCTTGTATAATGAAATAGAAATGTATGAAGTCAAAATGAAAGCCTTCTTTGATACCTGATGTTTCTTACATTTCACAGAATTAATATGCCTAGTATATTTTACTAATTCCCTACATATACACAGGAAGAGTTTTTAAGACCTATTGAATTCTTTTTTAATTCCATTTACTTACACGTATGTGTGCACATGTGTGCATAAACCAGGGTCTTACCATTGCAAATGAATGCCCTTCTGGCTGGCAATTGAACCCGAGCCACCAGGCCTTGAAAACACTTAACTGATGAACCATCTCCTTATCCCTGAGGTCTAGTCTTTTAGAGTAGTTTTAGATTAACAGAAGTAAAACGAATGTGTAAATAGCCCACACAACCTTGCCCTGACATAAACATAGCCTCCCCATTCATTATCAGTATGCCTCAACAAAGCAGTACACTTGTTAAATTGGAGCATCCAAGCCCACTTGTTCTTGAGCTTCTCAAGTTATAGACAAAGGTATAGTGGCAGGTGTCAACCACTATGGTATCACACAAACTGTTATTATTTTTCAGACCCTATTAATATATGTCCCCTATCTCCATTTTATTTTACTATCGCCATTAATTTTTCCTTTTTCATAATGCTGTGAAGTTGTGATTATACAGTATTTTCAGATTGGCTTCTTATACTTAATAATATGCATTTAGGTTTCCACCATGTCATTTCATGACTTGATAGTTTACTTTTAGGTCTGTAGTCCATTATCTTTATGTGTTGTTATAATTATCTTCTTTTTGCTGGTTTAAAACACTTGACCTTAAGCAGCTGATGGAAGGAAAGTTTTTATTTTGATTTACAGTCTTGAGAAGAAGCTTCATGATGTCAGGAAAACATGGTAGAGCAGAGGCTGGACATCACTTTTTTGCCACAGCAGGTGAAAAATAGCAGTAGGAGCATGAGCCAAGATCTGGCAAGAGGGAGCTGGCAATAACACCCCAAAGCTTGCTTCCAGAAACTCTCCTCTTCCAGCAAGGCTCCACCTCCCAAATTTCCACCAATTGGGGAACAAGCATTCAGAAAACTATATCAATGTTGGTTTATACATGCACTTTGTTAAAGACAACTTGTTACTTCCAAAATTTGATAATTATGTATGAGGATACTATAAGCATTGCTGTGTGTGTTTCTGTGGTGGCATAATATTTCTTTCTGGTAAATACCAAAGCATGTGATTTTCTCATTTTATGCTGAGAATATATATATTTAATTTTGTAATACATCAAAAATTATATTTTTAAGTGTCTGCACCCTTTTCACTCTCATTAACAATGAATGAGAGTTCCTGGTCTCTTATACTTGGTGTGTCCAGGATCCTGATTCTGGGTATTCTAATACATATGTAGTGTTATTTCAGTTTTGTTTTCACTTGCTTTAGATTAAAATACCTGGTAACACATGTTGTAGAGCATCTCTTTGTAAGTTTATATACTATCTAAATATATTCTTTAGAAGGTATTTTGCACATTTTTGGCGTATTGCTTGTTTGCATTGTTGCTGTTGAGTTTTAAGCAGCGTGTTTTTTTTTTTCAAAAGAGTCCCGAATTAGACATGTCTTTTATAGATAGATTCCTCCAGTCTGTCACTTGTTTTTTACAGGAATCAGGACAGACCCTACCCTTGACAGTGAATTCTTTAAGCAGAAGTTTTAATTTTGAACAAATTTATCTTATCAATTATGTTTTTAAGGATTATGCCTTTGTTCCTAAATTTAAAAATATTACACCTAGTCATCCAGGTTTTACCTTGTTCTTCTGAAAGTTTCGTCCTTTTGCATTTCATATTTCAGAATAAAATATGACTTGATTAACTTTGTGAAGGATATAAACTCTGTATCAAGAGTTATTGTTTGCCTACAGAGATTTGA
Source organism: Zapus hudsonius (assembly GCA_004024765.1). NCBI lineage: Eukaryota > Metazoa > Chordata > Mammalia > Rodentia > Dipodidae > Zapus > Zapus hudsonius. The sequence goes on from PVHP010014749.1 coordinate 27,388, forward strand.
TTTCCCCCACCATTTGCGGAAAAGATTAGGTTTTTTTTGTTTCATATCATATTGCTTTTCTCCTTTAATAAAAGATTAGTGAAATGAATTCATGTGGGCCCATTTTTGAGGCTTCTAATCTGTTCCTTTAATAATTTATCTATGATTTTGCTAAAACCAAAGTCTTGATTACCATAGCTTTGTTTTGTTTGTCTATTTCTATTTTATCTCACATTCATAGGGTAACTTATAGGCTGCACAATTCTAGGATCATGACTTTTTCACACTATTTTAAATACTTCACATCATAATTTTCTTTGCTGCATATATATATATATATATATATATATATATATATATATATATATATATATTTGTGTATATATGATTATATCATATCCTATCTGATTATATCATATCATAGGATATGATATAATCAGAGCTATTCAGACATAATTTGTGCATATGTACCTATGAGTGTGAGCTCACATTCATGCCCTTGTGAGTTTGGCACACATGCATGTTAGGGATGCAGACAACAACCTTGAGTGTTATTCCTTTTTTTGAGACAGAGTCTCTTATTGGTCTGGAACTCACCAATTAGGTAGGCTAAATTGACTTCCAGCAAAGCAAGGAATATGCTTTTTTATCTGCCATCCTAGCACTGTGCTGGAACTCCAAGAACAAACACCATGCCAAGCTTGTTTTTTTCTTTTTAAATGGGTTCTAAGGATGGAACACATACTTGAAAAGGGGGAACTTTTCTGTATTAATCTCTGGAAAATTTATATAATATTCATCAACATTACTTTACTGTTTGAAAATGAAAACCTCTGACTTTTAGAGCTTGATGAATGGAGTTACATGAATGTAATAAGCCAACTTATTAATTATGAAAGCTCAATATACTTTTTAAATACTTGTTGAGACTCTATTGCTTGAAATTGCACATTCTATCTGGATGTTTATCACTACAGAAACATACTATTTTTATTTAGTTTGTGTTTATTCCACTCTTTGCTTCTACATTCACTAAATACATGACACTGAATTCTTTAATATGTCCTTGAGATAAATAATCTTAGTTTTTGTTTGAAAACTTCTTTATTTTATTTAAACTTGAATAAGAATTTGAGTATTAGAATAATAAACAAATAGATAAACTGTATACATATTGTGAAAGGCTTTATGGTGACTATTAACTAAACAGGGTAGTTTCTATTTTAGTTACTGTTGAAGGAAAATTCTCCAAATGGGAAGATATAAGCAGAATCAAAAGGTAAGCACAAAGAGTATCATAAGTGTTTTTGCATTCCTATCCAAAAGCATTTACAAAGGTAGTCTCAGGTCATGAAGATGATGGAAAGAGAATACTTCATAAAGCATAGAAATGAGACTCATCACCTGTTAACTCAGCTATGTGCTGTTGATCAATGCTAGTCCCAAAGCCAGTTTGGACACAAGAGATGGGGGAGAATGCAGCTTCATGCAAAGGTGGATTTATTTTTTATATCTGAATGAGCATACATCAATACAAGTGGTGATATGCCATGCACTTATGTACTTTGCTTCTTTTAATTAGTATATCTCAGGGATATTTATGATTACATATAGATCTTATCTTATTCTTGATCATGCATTGGGGTAATTTAAACTCTATCCAGCATTTTACCATTATTTACAATTAATTCATATCTTTTCCACATAGCTTACCTACAGAATAAATGCCTCATGTTAATTTAGTGCTTACATACATTTTAAAATACTTTATTACTTGTAAATTACCCTTTGTTGTGGGTTGAATTGTGTCCTAACATTGAGAATCCATATGCTGAAAACCTAACCCCTGGAACTTCAGGATATATATTGGTAATTCTTCAATCTAATAAAATGAAAGTAAAATTGCAGTCCAGATAGAACCAAATATTATCCTGATATTCTGGGCAAAAATGTTGAGCTTTAATTTATGTAAAGTTACAGAGTGATTTCAAGCTTTAACACAGCAAAGTTATGATTGTCTGAAGTAACAGTGACCCCTGAGGAAAATCACAATGAAATAATGCCTACATCTTCTTTTATCCTCATCCTACAGGTCTTTGCAGACTATCTACCCATGTCAGATCTTTTAAAAAGACCTTAAAGACTGCTGTATGACATAATGTTACCTTTATGTTTTTAATCCCAGAGCAGAACTAAAAGGATGTAAGAGGGGGCAGGAGAGATGTGGTGAAGATTATGCTGTATAAGTGAAGCATCAACTCCACTATTTCCTAAGTAGTGAAGAGCAAATGTATTCATATCATGCAATTTAAAGAATGTGTAATGCCTTTTCCTTATGATCCAGTGTTGTGTAGTTAATCATTCCAAAATGCAGTGACTTAAAATAGCAACATCTTATCTTTTCAGAAACCTGTAGTTTCTGCAGGATTTTATGGAAGCAGGACCTGGGGCAGCTTGACGCCGGAATGGAATCATCCTTAGGCCTGCTGTCACACACATCTATCAGCTGATGCTGGGAAGACGCACAGCTGCAGACTCACAGTGAGAGGAACTTTGGTACCTCTGATTATCCCTGCATGGCTTCATCATGCTCTCTGTAGTACAGCAGCTTCAGGAATCTCAATCCCGCTTGATGAGAGAGAGAGAGAGAGAGAGAGAGAGAGAGAGAGAGAGAGAGAGGAAGAGAGGTTCCAGCTCAATCCCCTTCATGAGACAGCCACAAGAGCAGGAAGTATCACAGCAACAACATTTAATTCATCAAGGTTGTCTCAAGCCCAGCCCAGAAAGAAAAAGGGGGAAATTCATTGTAATTCTAGTTGTGATTTAACAAGGGTTGGGAAGACTGTGTAGGATGGGAGATATTACTAGAGTCAGTTTTGAAGTCACAGAACCTCGTGTCTTGTTAGTGACTAATTTTACCTTCTGCCTCTTCTGCCTTTGTTCCACTGTAGCTCATATAAATTGTTCTTCATGGGATTAAAGCTAAGACATTGCACCATAATATATTTGGCTGTATCACAAGAAGATACTTTCTGTAAATCCTATATACATAGAAAGATGTCCATGTGTTCAAGGCATTAAGCCAGTGTGTATTTTATTGTATCCCTGGTTTATTTGCTGCTGTATTTTCACAACAGATATCTATAGCACAATTTTTTCTTGCATGTTAAATGATTGGCTTAGTCTTATTCATTATAAAGAACACAGAGCTCAGAAAGTTTCTCAGGTAAGTTAGAACAAAGCAGGAGGGATAACAGACTTCATTCTTCCTCCTGGCTTTTGTTTATGTCTGATTCAGCTAAAACTCGGATTTTTATTTCCTCCTGCTTCCAAAGCGTGAATAGTAGGTAGTGGAGAAGATCGATTAAGAAGTTCAAATGGAAAATAAGAAACCTAGGACTGCTTTGGGAGGGCTTTGAAGTCCATGGCTGGGGGGGTTATGAGACTACAAATTTAAGCTATTTGTAATGAAAGGAAAGGTTTTCGTTTCACCAGCTAAACTAAATTCTTGCCTTTAGAAATAATTTTTTTCCTCCAGAGCTAGTGTAATGATATAAAAACTTTACTTTTTCTTGCTGTCATTTTCATTTTCTCCCAATGTTGAAACTGAGGAAATTTTTCACACAATAAATACATATAAAAATAAATTACATAGTGAGCATCCTTGTTAAAAAGTCAAGTTTTGTCAAGAGGTGTGGGTATAAACGAAAGTTCATGAAATGAGTACTGTTTATTTCAAAATAATTTATACAATCCATGTGCATCAAAGCATGCTTAGTAGTTCCCATGGGAATCTCTAGTATTATTATGAGAGAAAATAGTCCAGGATTTGTAAATTAAAGACTAAAATTTTATTCCAGAGAATTCCATGGCCTTCCAGCCAACTTCTGAATTTAATTATGTTCTCCATTTATAAAATGAATAGGTTAAGTACTTGTCTTATTTCTTACACTGTCTTCTTATGAGCACACATAGGGATGTTTCAATGAAATTGTTTTGAAAGTTGTCAATAAAGATGAATAAGAGGGCAGAGGAGACTTATACACTAATCTAAACCAATATTAATTGATACCATGACATCCTTACTTTCATACAGTAAGCTCTCAAGGTAGCTGTGGGCATCACCTGGCAAGAAGGGCCCTGAATATGGTAGAAGGAAGCCTAAGCCCAAGTCAAATTGCTCTGGCCTATAACTCCCTGTCCCAGTAATTGTTTATTTCCCACACAGAGCTGTTGATCAAAGAGACCTACAAGGTCCCCAAAACAAGACAGGCTTATAGCAAAGCTTTTGAGTACCCACCACAGGCAAAAGATAAGACCCTACTGCTGAAGACACCACAGACTGTAGTCACAACACTGAGAGACCCTGCTGGATCCAGAAAGGTAACCAGCTCCCAAATGGTAGCCTGTATAGTGCTGGAAAGCATTAAATGAGCTTCCAGGGAAAACTGGCCAGTAACATTCAGAGAAAACAGATTTCACAGATATACAACACCAAATGATGCTGGGAGAATGCTGAAGAGACTGCCATATGGTAGAGACCAGCAAGCCAAGAAGTCCTCATATTTGTAATAGTGATGTTAAACCTAGGTGGGTAATCAACAACTTGTTGATTGGCTAAGAGATCTGCTCAGTAGCAAGGAACCCTTAAATGGTACTTGGATACAAGGCAAACTCTTGAGGAGACCAAGAACCTGGTCACCAAGGGGAGACTTCCACTAACCAGAGATAGACAGAGAGGCTACACCCATTGGAATCTCACCAAATTAACGATGCTGTCCCATTTAACCCACACTGATTTCACTCTCCTCTCCATTGGAGATTCTGTTTGTATTTTTTAAAAGGCAGCGAGAACCCTGCAAAACCCAATTCCAACAAAAGGACCTAAGAGGATAGGTGACGAGCCACTCCTAACTCATCATCTAGGGTCCAAACAAAACCTTTGAGGACTGGTGAGAAGAGCAAGAGAACTACCTCCACAGCAAGTCAGATAATCTATGAAAGCAAGACAGATACTGAGGATAACCACCATAGTCCAAAGCAGAAATTCAAAGACTCTTAGACCTCAACAATAAAGCAAATTATAACTCACCCACCATGACTCAGTAAAGTTAGCAGAAGAGGGGGCAGGAAGATTTTAGGAGCCATGGCGGGGAAGAATATCCAGAGACATTGGCCCCTTAACAACAACACGCAAAGAAAAAAGCTGGTACTTCTTGTTTAATTCATAACCCCCTACCCCATGGTCTAGTCCAGAAGCAATCCCATTAGTGTGTTGGGGATAGGGAGGAGGGAATTGGGGTTACCACCACAAAAGTTGCTCATATAATGTACCTAATTAATAACAATAAATAAGTTTTAAAAGATATAATTATGTGGCTTATGGTTAATTCTAGAATAGAGAGTAGAATAGAACAATAATAGAAATAATAGAATACAATACAATAAGTACAATACAGTACAGTACATGACAATATAATACAAAGGTTTTCCCAGTCTGTGTGTATTCACACCTTGGCAAAGAATATCTTCTTTAAGCCCAGTGTGGTGGTACATACATGTAGTCCTAGCAGTTGGGAGTTGGATACAAGAGGGACAAGATTCCAGGCTCTTCTTTGGGAAGAAAATAAATTAGTGGCCATCATGGGCTACAGGACACACTGCCTCAGAAAAAAAAGGGGGGAAGAAAGGTACCTAAGAGACAGACAGAAAATCACCCACTTCAGGACCAAAGGCCATGCTAGATGCATTCTTAACCCTCTGCCCAGGTGTCTTCCCATATTCCTCTCCTCCCATGCATTCCCCCATTCCTGGGACTGAATAAATCACCCAGTAGATACAGCTTGATCTTGAATCTTCTCCTTTGAACAACATTTATGGCATCCCAGTCGTATCAATTAAATTGACATTTCATGACTTATAAGTCATTTTCCTGGAATTACTTTTGCATTATAGCGGGAACTGGGAAAAGAGGGTGAACACCTGGGACTTCATGGCTGCACTTCCCTAGAATTCCTGACTCAAAATGCCAAAGATTTGGACAATTTAGACAGCATTTTCTTATCACACACACATTTATTCTAGATTAAAGTCAATTCAGGGGAGTTGGGAATGGGATAGGGGGAGCAGCTCAACCACCACGTGATCTTTAAGGTTTGCAAATCATCATCAAAAGTGAATCACCAAAAATGAACAAAAAAAAAAAAAAGACACACATAATAAAGAGAAAATTCTCCCCTCTCTCTGATTACAGGATCAGAGGAGGGGAAGGGGGGACAACTCACCTTCAACTCAGCTGTCAGGACAAGAAAAAGAGGAAAAATGTGTCCCAAATTTGATCGAGGACCTTTAAAGGTTTCACTGGGGTTGGCAAGACCCTGGCCTTGGAATGTTCTTGGTAACGTGATGAGGTCACAGTCAATGTGACATGAGGTCACTGTCAGAGGACATGCCTATCTACCTGAGGTGGGGGGGGGGGGCTTTATCCTAATCCCTCTCAGTAATATGTTTACTGATGTAAGGTAAAACCAAATAAAATATGATAGAACTGGTATGTTGTTGCAGTCAGCCACACACCGCTGGGATGAATCTTCAAACCATGCACAGTTTATGGGAGGAAACGATTTATTCAAGCTACAGATCCAGGGGAAGTCCCATAAAAGTAAAAGAGGCTGATCCTCTTTCACAGGTCCAAACAGAGAGAAAAACCCATCACCAACACCACACACACAACAGCAATCAGGCAGGAGAGCCAAAGAAAATTGCTTCTCCTTTATATAGCCTTAGGATGGAGTATTGCAACCCTATCCCAGACTTAATGGCTTCCTAAGTCTCTGGAATTTCGTTCCTGCACTGCCTACACAGGAAAGGATGTTTACTTCTAGCTCTCCTGAGCTTCTTTATATCCTTCCCCCTACTGAGAGGCTGTCTTCCTGTAAACATCCACAGAGACCCACCCAACATAATTAAAAAGATCAAGTTGACAACAAAACCTAACCATCACATATGTAAAATATCAGAGGAAAATAATCTCTTATTCTTGATTGTTTGCAACCTTTTTGAAGAAAATCTTATAAATCTAATATAACTGTATATTCTATTTTCTTACAATAATTTAATAGACCTGACCTTATGTTTAGAATATAAAAAATAGAATAATTATTGATATTTTAGAGTAGTGGTTGCTTCAACAGCACATATACTAAAATTGGAATGATATTTTAGAGTAACCTAAATAAAATGATTCAGATATAAAAGTCAAGTATAAAATAGGAAATCACATAGAAATATAGAAGTTAAAAATTGGAAACTATGTTCTACTACAGGGAAAGAAGTCTTTATTTCTAATGAATTTATCATAAAGAAAGCACAATAATCTCTATAAAACAAAATAATAGATATAAGATAAAGTAAAATCCAGTAAGTTAAAAAAACATTTATAAAATAAAAAAATTGCAAAAGGAAAATGACAATTGAATTGTTCATATAATTGCCTGAATTTATTAAGTGCAATTAACTAATTAACTTGAAACTTTTCATGGATTTAATAGTATTATTTGTGGTAAAGGATTTGGGGTGTCAACTTGGCCAGTTAAGCAACACAACTGAGCCCATTCCTCTTGGGCTGGAGGGAAATCCAGGAACATTTTCTATGGTTTAGAATGATTGGGCTGTGTTTATGAGGGGTTTTCCAGAGGAGGTTTCCATACCCAGGGGAAGAGGAGAGTGCCTTTTAATTGACTGATGGACCAAATGACACCCCTCAAAAAATAAAAAAGTCAGAGTAAGAGTAATGTTTTAGTCAGCTTATTCTGTTGCTGCTCAGAAAGAACACAAACAAAAGTGGCTTGTGGAGGAATGGTTTATTAGGCTTATGGACTCAAGGGGAGACTCCTTCTTGGCAGCATAAATGATGGCATGAGCAGAGGGGTGGATATCACCTCCGTCACAACACTGGAAACAGTGGCAGGAAGGTGTGCCAAATACTGGCAAGGGGAAGCTGGCTTATAACCCCATAAGCCTTCCTCCAACAACACAGCTCCAGTGAGGTTGCAAAACCCAAATTGCCATCAGCTGAGGATCTATCAATCAGAACACATTCATTTGTTTGTGGGGGACACCTGGATCAAACCATGACAAGTGAATTTTTCTCTCACAACCTGAGTTCCATTGTCATTCCTTTAGACATCAGAGTGTGAGGTCTTCAGTCTTTGAACACCAGGACTCCAGGAAGTGCTCACTATCCACCCATGGCTTGAGCTAAGCATTGTTCCCTCGGCTTCTTTGGAATCGAGGCCTTCCAACTTCAACTGTGCCATGCTGTATGCTGTCCTGGTTCTCTATATACAGAGGACCTATCATACTACTTAGCCTCCATAATCAAGTGAGCAAAATTCCATGGTAAATACTATACAAACACACACACACACACACACACACACACACACACACACACACACACACACACACACGCATTCTACAGTTTTAATCATCATGGCTAAATGAGCATTAGATAAAGAATAAAATTAAAGGGTGAGTTTATTATTTGGAAATTGAATTTGTAAAATTGAATTTCTAGTCTCACTGGATTTAAGAATATTAAGAAAACTACTTTCAACAGAGCACTGGTCATCCAAATATCTTTATATTTCTAATAAATCATCTATAAGAAGAAATAAATTTAGTGACTCTGTGTATTTGCAAACATTTTCCTGAAAATTAATTTCATGTGTCTTAATATCTAGATATCTTTATATTGATATTTATGAAGATTGGTACTGAGGTCTCATAAATAACAAAACCCACAGGTCATCAATTTCCTTATAAAAATTATATAGTACTTCCATAATTGTATATAGCATATATACAACCTCCTATGTAATTTCAATCATCTCTAGATGGTTTATGACAATATTGTTTTCATCCATATAAATGGATCATCCACTAACTTATTGCACGTGCTGTCACAAGTGCTCAGCATAAAATCTGAAACCTGATTCTGAGATGTCTCTGAGAGCTTTAATTCCCAGTCTTTTGTCTTTCAAATGACTTCACCATGTTGCCCAAGTGTTCTCTTCACCTGATTATAATCACTTCCCTCTCAAATCTAGATATGGAAAATAAAAGAATAGTTTGCTTTCATGATGTCTATCCTGATCATAGTCTCAAACCCATCTTTAATCACGCCTGCAGGAGTTTATAAATGGAAGAAATTGACATTTTAGCTCTGTTAGCCTTTAGAGAAAGGGGAGGAACTATTCTTTGTTTGTGAAGCCATCTAATTGCTAATCTATAATCCTTTTAATATGTTGTGTTTTCTGATTGATCTATTGCCAGCTGACCTAACACTGCCCATAGCTATATTAATCCTATTACTCTCATCCTATTATAGAGTATCAGTGAAACTGTTTAATGAATTCCAAAAAGCTTGCTTGCCAGACACCAATATTAATGATGATCACACTTGTATTCATCTTATTCTGATTTATAAAGCTTCTGATTGTATTAATTGTATCCAGTAGGATTGTGAATTTCTTTGTAGCAATATGTGAGCTGACATGAATTTCATAAATGTCATTACCATATATATTGTTTTGATCCTTCTCAGTGGTAAATAAATTCACAAGGAAAATGTTGTACTATATTTAGAGATTAAATCCAATTGAAAAGTGTAGGATATCTAGAATTAAGTAAGGCTTATCAAGAGTAGATAAAAATATTCTAGAAAAGGTCTGTATATTGAGTTCCTGATATATTCACAGTACCATTAATCCCCTAATAGGATGGATAAATCTGTCTTGGATGATAAGCTTACTTGTTAAGGGAAGTACAATTTCTATTAAATTAACCACACCATATGAAAACGGAAACTATCATCAGCCTGAAAAATTATGATACCTTATCGTCAATTTTATTTTGATGAGTAGCTAAAGAGAAGTAATGTTTAAAAAAACAATAAAATGTGTAGCAATGATACTTCTTCCAATTAAAAATCTGAAAACATAGATACATCAAGAAAAAAGAATAATTTAAAAAATATATCAATAAGAAAAAAATACTATAGATTATTTTATTACATTTAATGAAAGGCGAAGTCATTAGGCTTTTCTAGTAATTAAATTTTAGAGAACTGGAGACTTTTGGGTTTGGAGTTCAGAATATGATGAAAGAAAACAGGGTTTTGTATAAAGGAGCAAGCCAATGTGAAGGAAGGTACATGACAGCAATAGGCACATGCCAACACCATACACCCAAATATCTATAATGTAATGTCACCATTGCCCTCTGATTGTGCACTTGCCCTTTTGTCAAACCACCATGACATGATGAGCTGTATTTAAGGGCAACAGTCACCTCAAACACCATTTTGTTCTGTCTTCTAGCTCTTGGTCACTAGAAACATCATCATTTTTTCCCCTTCCTCGTTATGTGTGCGAAGAGCATGATAAAATATGACTTGAAATATTCAGTATTAGCAGTGGATGTCAAATATTAAATGAGACATAATTATATAAAGAATCCATCATTCATTTAAAATATAAATTTAACTTGGCATGCTTTGTTTTTTTTTTAATTTTTTATTTTTTGGAGTTTATATTTTATTGGTTTAATGCTAACTAATTTTGAGTACAATATATTCAATATATATCAGAAAAATAATTTTTATTGTTCATAATGAGTTACATTGTTTAGTGGGCCTTGTTTTCATTTGGTAAGTCTACCATACTACCAAGGGGCCAGAAGTTTGAGGGTCAGAAGCAGCACTGTTACTAATGCTAAAGATATTCACCTATGGTTCTCTTTCACTCACACAAACCATAAGGAAGATTTCTCTGAAGACATGAATATGTGGCTAATAATATTAATATTATCCATCTCAGTGGTTCACTATTTTGGTAGACATATTTGTTTTATTTCTTCCGAACATTACTTCTTAATTTTCACTTTGTAGCAAAATGATTTAACTCAGCCTTTTTGAACATGATTTTCAAGAAACACTATATATAAAAGTAAAGTAATATTGAATTAAATGTGAACTTTCTCTATACAGGTGCAATTTTCAAAACAGCAAGAGAGAAAGATTTTACACAGTAAAGTAGAAGAATTTAGAAGTGAAACTCAAACCAACTAAAATAAATGGACACTTCAATTTTGACCTTCATAGCCCCTAAATGCATTTTAAACAATAGGTTGCTTTTCTTTTTATAGAGGAGAGCTGCATGCAAGCACAGAGAACAGCAAATGTACACAGTGAGCCAGTTATGCAAGGAACATACAGGGTCCATGGGCACCTGCCAGCCCTGCTCTTCCCATATTGTCTAAGAGCCAGA
>PVHP010014750.1:0-38634 GCA_004024765.1 Zapus hudsonius
GTGTGTGTGTGTGTGTGTGTGTGTGTGTGTTTGTTGTTGTTGTTGTTGTTAAGAGGGGCAATGTCTCTGGATATTCTCCCCCACCATGGCTCTTGCAATCTTTCCTGCCCCCAATTCCACAAAGTTTCCTGAGTCATGTTGGGTGAGTATTTACACTGTTTTACTGTTGAGATCTTGAGTCTCTGGATTTCTGCTTTGGATTGTGTTGTGTATCCTCCATGTTTGTCTCCATCACCCTTTCACAGGTTGTCTGACTTGCTGTGGAGGTGGCTCTCTTCTTCAACTCACCATTTCCTCAAAGGTTTTGTTTGGCCCCTAGATGATGAGTTCGGGGTAGTTCATCTCCTGCCTGGGTGTCAGCCATCTCAAGTCCTGTTGTGGAATTGGATTGTCCATGGTTCTTGCTGCCTTCTGAAAAAATGCAAACAGAATCTCCAATGGAGAGTGATATCAGTGTAGGTTAAATGAGACAAACATTGCTAATTTGTCAAGATTTTAATGGGTATAGCCTCTCTGTAGACCCTGGTTAGTGGGGGTTTTCCTTTGGAGTCAGGGTTCTTGTTCTCCATAAGAGTTTACCTTGGATCTCAGTTCCAGCCTGGGTTACTTGTCACTGAGTGGATCTCTTAGCCAATCAGAAAGTCATTGATTACCCACCTAGGTTTAGAGCCACTATTGCACAGGTGAGCGCTTCTAGACTTGCTGGTCTCTGCTGTCTAGCAGGGTCCTCTGCATTCTGATAACGTCAGTCCGTGTTTTATATCAATGTCCCCTGCTTTCTCTGAATAACATTGGCCATTTTCCCCTGGCAGCTCATATAGCACCTTCCAGCACTACACAGGCTACCATCTGGGAGCTGGTTAACTTTCTGGATCCAGCAGGGTCTCTCGGTGTTGTGTTCACCTGAGCATTCTTCATGTTCTTGTTCTTGCAATGATCTGGTACCACTACTGGAAAATTCTCCTACTTATCATCCTAACCCTGTCTCTCTCAAAGACCTTTTTTTTTATTTTTCATTTAAAAAATGAGCCTCTAGTTTTTCTCTTGCATGTTCTTGGCTTCAGAGCCAATGCTGTAAGATAACAGTTCTATAAACTCTCTCTAAAACAGGAATACCGTACAACAATTTTCATGCTTATACTAATTGCCCATGAAAGGACTCCTTAAATCTTCTGTTTTATTACTCTCTCTCTCTCTCTCTCTCTCTCTCTCTCTCTCTCTCTCGCTGTGTGTGTGTGTAGGGCACGTGCCTGGATGCATGTTTGCATGCATATGGACACACGTGTGTGATTACATGTGCCTGTGTGTGTGCACATGTGTGAAGGCCAGAGGATAACCTTGGAGCTACTTCAGGAACACTGTCTCCCTCTCTCTCTGAGACAGGGTCCCTCACCAGTTAGGCTAGACCTCTTAGCCAGAAAGCTCCAGGGCTTTGTTAGCTCCTCCAGCTCCAGGATCACATGGATGCACCGCAGGCTCTGCCCAGCATTTAATGTGAGGACTGGGATGGAATTCAGGTCCTCGTGTTTTACCTCTCTAGCCTTGTTTTGCTATTATTGTTTAAACTTTTAAGTATCTAGACTTGTAGTCTTGGTCATTTTTCCAAGTTTTATTTTTTGGTTGTTTTTTAAGATAAGGTTATGTCATGTGGCTCAGGCTGGCCTCAAACTGGAAATCCTTCTACCTCAGTTTCCTGAGGATTGAGATGTATTTTCTACCACACCTCACTTGAGTCAAAGTTCTTAAGACAGATCCTGACATACCTCCTCCGTTACTAAGGAAGGTCAGAGCAGAGGCATTTAATGAACTCACAGTATAGGTCATGACATGTGATAGCTGCTTTACTGATATAATCTTGAAGCTATAAGAATTATTTCCATTTTAAAGATGAGGGAGTTCAGCTCCCCTAGTGAGCTGATGGTGAGTGGCTTTCTCATCAGGACCTTCTGGGGGGGTTGAAATCATGTTTCTCAACATGACAAATTGAGATGGTATATTGATTACTCTCCTTATCACTGAAACTAAGGACTTCACAGAAGCCACAAGAAAGGGGAGGGATGCACGTGGGCTCACGGTTTAGGGGTTTAGAAGCCATGGTGGTGGGAAGGCAGGAGAAGGGTGTCAACGGTGGCAAGAAGCCAGCAACTGCTTGTCCCACCACACTGCCCAGGAAGCAGAGAGCCTGGGCTGGAAGCCAGCTGGGACCTAACACTCAAAGTCCACCTCCCAGTGACCCACTTCCTACACCAAAGCCTCCAAACAGCTACACACTGGGGACTGGGTGAGTCTGCGAGGGAACACTGTACATTCAAACTGGTATGGGTGTGACCTCGAAGCCACTTTGAGACAGGGTCCCTCACCAGTGAGGCTAGACTTGCTTTATCTTTCTCTCTCTCTCTTTGGCTATTATTTCTCTTTCTAGATCACTTTTTTCTAATAAAGTTTGAACCTTGAAACGTGTCTCCTCTGTTGCCGCCATGAGGGAAATGGTCTTATTTATGGGAAAGTGATGTGAGACGTTTTCCTTTTCATATGAGGTAACTCTCACCTCTCCACAATAATCACTTGTAAGTAGTCAAAAGGAGAACCAAGTCAGGCGTGGATTCCTCAGAAGACATGGCAGGAAGAGGAAGAAGCTGTCTCTTTGGTTTCACTAAACTTCTGTCATAACTGGAGATATTAATAATCATTATTGAGGACTGAGCCCTCTAAGGCCATTGGGTGGCTTCTCCATGGGGGAGCATACTTGTCTGATTGTAGCAAATCATCTGACCAAGTTGTTTCTCCACTGGAACACCCAGTGGTGGAGACCCAATCCTGATGGCACTCTTGTCACTAAAGGAAACATAGTTTCCTTGATTAGAATGTGCCCTCTGTTTCCACCTGGGACCCTGGCTGAGACAATCACCAAGCTTGAAAAATCTCTCTTGGCCTCAGTTTTCTCCTTTGTAAATTGGAGCCAATAATGACAATCTTGGTAGGAGATCGTCTTGACATAGAGCAAGGTTATGTCTGTCAGGTCCATTACATACTCAGTGAGCACACAGTAAGTATTATGGTAGTACTGTGACAACCATGAAATTCCTTAAACACCACCTTAATGCAAATCTAAGTGGTTTCTTATAGCTCAGGTTAAGTGTTAAGTCATAAATCAACAAAGTGAAAAGGAAAAAATTCTTTGTGGTAAAAATTTATTCTTAAAATCTCTTGTCACCCATAAGAGAGTACAATTGATTTTTCCTATTCAGTTGTGCAGAGAAGTTCATACACTGATTGTTGTAGTCAGCCACATGTCACTGGGATGAATCTCCAAACCAGGCACAATTTTGGGGGAGCAAAGTATTTATTATTGAACTAATAGATCCAGGGGAAGTTAAGGAAAAAGGCTGGCCCCCTTTTACAGAAGTAAGCAGAGACAGAGATAGCACCCCCAGAAGCAGGCAAGCAAGCACACTGCAAACTAGCAAACAAGAGGAACTCCAGGCTTGAGCTCAGACTGCTTTTTGCATATGTATAGCTAGAATTCCAGACCCACCCCAGAAACACCTTAGGCCTGAACTCTAGGATCTGGACAAGGTTCTGGCTGGAGACAATTAACAATTTAATAAACACAATTATAATAAATTCTATTGGGGGACATTATTCAAACTACCACACTGATGTTGAGGATGTGTGAGCTAGACTTCCGAAGACAAATCTGTATGCAAATGCCAGAGCAACACACCTCTGTTCCTTTTGCTATCCAAGAGGATTCCCTGGAGGAGACAGAAATGCTAGAAATCTCACAAGGCTGCTGCCCTGAAGGGCTGGCTTTGTTCTTTTCTCATAATCAAGGCTCCTGTGAGGATTAGAGGAGACAGTAGGTCATAGGTAGGTGGGGAGACTGGCTTCTCAAACAAGCTAAGTGGTAAATTCAATCTGGCACAGGTTCCTGTGTGCACGTGTCCGGGAGCTCAGCCTCGCCTGCATTTTATCTCCTTGAATCCTCAAGACAGCTATGCTATTGGAATATGAAATGTCTCTCAAAGGCTCATGTTTTGAATATACAGTCCATAGTTTGCGATGCTAGTTTGGATGCTGTGAAGTCTTTAGGAGGTGAGTCTTGGCTGGCAGAAGGGGATCACTGGGAAGGTTAGGCCAACTCTGGTCAAGCCCTGAGCTTCCTGGTGTCTCATCAAGTGATGAGTCTACATTACACGCTGCTGTCACCATTGGACCAGGGCTCTTCTGCAGGCCTTTCTTGTCACACTGGATGATGACCCTCTGAAACCATGAGCCAAAATAAACCTTCCCTCTCTTAAATTGTTTTGATACGGGTTGCTGATAATTAATATTCGTAAGCAACGCGGGGGGGGAGAGAGAGAGTTTTGTAATCCTCCCTTCCCCCTCCTCCTACTCTGAGTTCTTGCCTCTAATGCCAAAGAATTGTACACAGGGACAGAATTAAATTTTAATTACACATTTATTCTAATTTAGTAGATAAGGAAAAGGGGAGTTGGATGGGGAAGTTATAGAGTTTTCCTGCCACCAGTGTGGGGACAACACGTGTCAGAGTTCACAGAGCTTGTATTATTTAGTTAGATAAACAGCCCAAGAAAAGATAACAGAAAGCTCCCTTTATGAGAAAGAGAGGTTCATGAGAGAAAAGGTCTGGAGCCTGCCCCTTACCCCAGCCATCAGCTGGGGTAGGGATATAGGCCTTACCTCACTGAGGCCTGGGTCAGCAGTCTTTCTACTCCATTGCCATGTGGGGGAAGAGGGGCCTCTTCCTCTAGGGAAGCTATTTTTAAGTCCTCCCCAGGTGAGTTAGAGGGACAGCTGATTGGTTTATATTTGACCAATCAGTTTTAGCACCTAGGTTGTAGCTCTAACTAAACACCTCCCATTCAAGGGGAGAGGCTGGAAGGGGAGGGGTGGTCCCTACACACACCTGACTGTCACAGTTTCTGTTAGGTATTTTGATCACTGCCATGAAAACAGTAACTAATGCAGTAGTTTCCCCAGCTTTTACACTTTGTGTATCTGGCTTTACGTGGTTACTGGGGAATTGAACCCGGGTCGTTAGGCTTTTCAGGCAAGCACTTTAACCACTGAGCCAGCTCTCCAGCCGAGATTCTCCAGTTTTGAGTTGAGATAGTCTAAAGTACAAACATCTAAGAAGGGATTGCATGGCAGGGGTAGCACTCAGCCCAGGCTTTCGGACCTCGAGCTGAGTCTTCTCCAGCAGAGTGCCCTGATGGATACTGGCTTCCTTCTCTCTATGTTCCTTTGTGCAGAGCGGAAGAAAGCTCTGGGTTCTTTAGGATTCTCGCAAGAGTTGTCTACAACAACATACAACTGTTTATCTGGAAGGGCATTTTATTCCCTGTATTTGAAGACAAAGGGTCAGCCTTGTACCCCTTCTTCTTCAATTTCTCTTTCAGAAGCCGAACTTGCCTATTTCTCTATCTGAATGAACCCCCTAGTCTGTGATTTTGGCTTCTGGCTGTGGAATGAAAGTTAATCACCCACATCCTTTGACCACATTCATATTCTCTTGTCCTTTCTGCTCCCCTTCCCTCCTCCTTCTGGTTTCCTTCTTTCTCCCAAATAATTCACCTTATACCTTCATGACATATAGAATCGAGAGCCTTGTGTATGAAAGTATGCAATATTTGTATTTCCTAGTCTTGCTCCTTTCACTTAACATGCTCTCTGGTTCCATTTTCTATTTTTCTGAAAATGGCATATTTCATTCTTCTTTATGGCTGAATAAAATCACATTGTGGGGGGGGGCACTGGAGAGATGGCTCAACAGTTGAAAGTGCTTGTTTGCAAAGCTTGATGGCCTGAATTCAGTTCCCTAGTTCCCACTCAAAGCCAAATGCATGAAATGGCGCATGCACCTAGAGTTCTTTTGCAGAGGGAGGAGGCCCTGGCATACCCATTCTCTCTCTGTTTCTCCCCCCCTCTCTCTTTCAAATATATAAAAAAAGAAACTATATAGATGCAATCTTAGTAAAGTTCAAATCATACTAGTATTATTTTAAAAATATCCCATTGTGAGTCTGTACCATATTTTCTCTATCTATTGATCATTGATGGACATCTAGACTGGTTCTGTATTTTGGCTATTGTGATTAGTACAGCAGTGAACATGGATATACAAATATTTGGGGTACATTTCCAGAGAGGCATAGCAGGATCACACATACAGTAGATAGTTTTCTGAGTACTATTCATACAGTTTTCTACAGTTAGTGGCTACATTAATTTAACAGTAACAGTGTGTCAGTGTTTCTCCCTCACCCCCAAAGGCTCACCAGCACTTGTTAGTATTTTGTTTGTTGACAGCCATTCTGACTGAGCTAAGATGGAATCTCATTTGGTTTTAATTTCCTGGCAATCAAGAATGTTGACATGGTTAGGGAGAATCAATATAGTAAAAATGGCAATCCTGCCAAAAGCGATTTACAGATTCAATGCCATGGCGATAAAAATCTCAGCCTCTTTCTTCACAGACATAGAAAAAATAATCTCTAATTTATTTGGAAGGGCAAAAGACCTAGGATAGCCAAAACTATTCTAAGTAAAAAAGCCTACTCAGGAGGTATCACCATGCCTGACTTCAAAATATACTACAAAGCCATAGTAACTAAAACAGCATGGTACTGGCATAAAAACAGACAGACAGATCAATGGAACAGAATTGAAGACCTAGCTTTAAATGGAAGTAACTTCAGTTATTTGGTCTTTGACAAGGGGGCCAACAATGTATGCTGGGCCAAAGATAGCATCTTCAACTAATGGTGCTGGACGAATTGGATAAACACGTGTAAAAAAATGAAAATAGACCCACTCCTTTCACCATGCACAAAAATCAACTCCAAATGGATCAGAGACCTGAATATAAATCCTGTAACCCTGAACACCCTGGAAGAAAAAATAGGAGGAACTCTTCATGAAATAGGAGTAGGGAAAAATTTCCTGAGCAAATCTACAGAAGCCCAGGAAATGCAGCAATCACTTAACCAGAATGGACATAGAACTTACCAATGGACCCAGCTATCCCTCTACTAGGCATCTACCCACAAGATGTCACATCTCAATGCAGAAACATTTGTACAACTATATTTATAGCAGCTCAATTCATAATAGCCAAGAATTGGAATCAACCCAAATGCCCATCCATGGAGGAATGTACAGTGAAACTGTGGTATATTTACACGATGGAATTTTACTCAGCTGAAAGGAAAAATGAGATCGAAATTTAGGAAAAAATGGTCTGACTTCGAGCAGATCTTACTAAGCCAACACTCAAAAGAAGAGTATTGAACGCCGCATATTTTCCCTCATATGTGGTCCTTAACCAGGATAACCATTTTCTTTATGCAGATTAGTAGAAAGAAGTGAAAGGTTATGAATGAGGGGTAAGGGATGGAGGGACGGTGCAATGACTGCACCAGTCTAACCCCAAAGGTTTTGTGAGTCACCTGACTTCCCTAAGGTCCCGAGCATGGAAGACTTAAGTAAAAGTAGTTTTCCATTGCCTTCCTTTTTCCTGTCCTTTTGTTTACTCCGTGTTTATGGGCCATTGGATTTCTGCTGGGGACAGAATGTTAGTGAGTGGTATGGCTGTGTTTCCCTGGGGCTGGCTCTGTGTAGAATGGCTCTGTGAGGAATTATAATATAGCAGTTCATACAGGCTCAACCTCGAGGGGATGCTGGTGACACAGGAATGCTGGTCTGCATGGCTGGAGAGATTGCTCAGTGGTTAAGGTGTTTGCCTCTAGAGCCTAAAGACCCAGGTTCAGTTCCCCAGTACCCACATAAAGCCAGATGCACAATGTGGCTCATACATTTGGAGTTCCTTTGCAGTGGCAAGAGGTCTGGCATGCTCATTGTCTCTCTCTCTTTGTGTGTCTCTCTCTAATCAAAAATAAATAATGAAAAACTGCTGTTCCCTGCCATTTTGTGCTAGTTTGTACTGCTGGCAGTTTTTTTCTCTCTGCTTGGGTCTGTGAAAGATAGCCAGCTTTTTCTTCCATAAGGAACTTCCCCTGAATCTGTAAGCTTCCAATAAATCCCTCCCTCCTCCAAACTGCCTGGTTTCTATGTTCATCCAAACAGCGTAGAGCTGACTATGACACACCCTAAGACTGTTCTCAGATCTACCCATTGGCACCAAGGTGTATGAACCCCCCCACACACACTATACAATACACACACACACACACACACACACACACACACACACACACACAACCACATTTATCAGATTAAACAGTAAGATTTTTTTGGGGGGGAAAGGGAACGTACCCAAAGCTAAATATCCAAGGTGATTTTTATTTTTAAATATTTTAAAAATATATTTGCCAGTAGAGAGAGATAGAACAGAGACAAGGGAGAATGGGTGCACTAGGGCCTCCAGCAGCTGCAAATAGACTCCAGAAACCTCTTTGTGCATCTGGCTTTACATGGGTACTGGAGAATCTAACTCTTTGCAGGCAGGTACCTTAACTGCTGAGCCATCTCTCCAGCCCCCCCCCCTAAAAGAAAGTGCAAAGTTAGAGTGATTCTGAACAGTCCTATGCTGAGTAAAATGCAGATCTGATGAATGTAATGGGCTCACAGGAAAACAGAAGAGCAATGGAGGGTGATGTACAGACTCGGAGTTTGGGAGACGGTGAAGAGATGAGCCTTGGTGGGTGTGTTATAAGTCAACTTTACTGTTTGCTTACCTGTTCTTTGAAGGTCTCCAACCTGCTCTCCCTCCCGCCCCAGCTCATTTCTTCCAAGGGCTCTTAGATGAAACTGACCTTTTTTTTCCCCTTTCAGGCTTTTGAAACAGGGTCTCTGTAGCCCAGGCTGGCCCAGGATTCAAAATACCCCTCCCTCAGCCTCCTGAGTGCTGGGATGGCAGGGGTGCATTGGCACACCCCGACCCAGCTTGATTGAACTTTTTTTTTTCTGTTGGAACCATACTGGTTCATTGAACTCCCATGGTGGGGTTGAAGGTGGAATCCCCATTTTTTAAATTATGTAGAAACATTGTATGGCCATATCATGAATCAGTATAATTATTTCCCCTCCTCCCTGCCCCATTCCACCGAGGACCCTCCTCAGTGGGGTTACTGGTATTCACCATGGGGTCATAGGTCATGAGTTGTGAGAGCAGCAGTCATTGTGGGTGGGATGGGGGCATTGCCTCTGCATATTCCCTTCCATCCTGTGGCTCTTACACACTTTCTGCCCCTCTTCCACAATGTTCCCCGAGCTTTGGCAGTGGTCATCTTTAGTGTTGCGCTCTCAGAACTTTCTGGATTTCTGCTTTGGTACGTTTTGAGTGTCCTGGGTGTCTGTCGCCACCACCCTGGCGCAGGCTGGCCTGTGAAAGCAGCACTCATGTTTCACCTGGACCCTGCCTAATGAGCAAGGTGGTAGGGAGGCAACTATCTTTCTTGACATCTTGATAGATTTTCCTTGTCCCTGCTTTCTGCCTTCTTCACCGCTGGAGTTCTAGCTGGGTTTGAACCCATCATCTTTGGTGTTTTCA
The DNA here is from genome assembly GCA_004024765.1 of Zapus hudsonius. Lineage (NCBI taxonomy): Eukaryota > Metazoa > Chordata > Mammalia > Rodentia > Dipodidae > Zapus > Zapus hudsonius. Next base: position 9,536 of record PVHP010014750.1, read on the forward strand.
TTTTGCAGATGGGAAGAAGTGAGGCTGAGAAATTTACCCCAGATTACGTGGCTGAAAGATGGTGAAGAACTCGTTTGTGGTGACCTCGTGTTTAACCACTCCACAGTGACCAAGTCCCAGAGATCTCCTCTGATCCCTGCTAGAAGCCCAGAGGGACCTCACACCAAGGACTTGGGCGGCTGAGTGCTGAGACTTCCCCTGGAGGATCCCAGACGGTCCCCAGAGGCTGGTTCACCAGGCGGGCGCCTAACACTTCTCAAATCTCTTTCTCATAGGAGCCTGTTTCGTTCTCACCATGGTCCTGTAAAATCGGCCCATGATGTGTCCAGTTGTGTGACATCATCGGAAAATGCCTTCCCAGGGGTCACAGGGTCAGCGGGTGGCCGAGCTGTAGGTGTCTTCGGTGCCCCCGTCTTCCAGATAATAAAAGCTGCACACAGCTCATTCTTATGCAAAGCCAGCCAGCAGGCTGGTACCCTCCCTTGCAGGAGCCCATCTGTCTCTGCGCCGCCCCCGGCTCTGAGGGCCTCCTAGAGCTGAGCCCAGCGGGGTGGAGGACGGTCCCCAATAGCCAGCCTCGGCCATCTCCCTGCGTTTTCCCAGCCTACATCCCTGAGGCCAACCTCCCTCGCTTAAGAAACACAAACCCCGAAATTACCGCCTCCCTCACACCCTGCCCGCCGCCCCCCGAAGTTGCATTAATATTAACCTGGATGAATAATTGAACGCCCGAGATTTATTCAGGCCTCAGCAGGGGTTCGGGGGGAGAGGGACACGAGGCTGGGTCGCGGCTCCCACCTGCGTGGCTCTGTGTCACAACGCACAACCAGCGTGGGAGGGTGGGGGTGGGTTGCCGGCCAGTGTGGGTGTTTGGAGTTTGGGGGTGAGTGTGAACCAGATCAGGTGTCCAGGGAATGAGGATGGGGTGGGGATGTCGAAGCTTCACCAAGGATTGGGGACGAAGGGGCATCCCGGGTCTCAGAGCTTCGTCCAGCACAGGGTGATCCCGGGCCACGCGGGTTTGAGAAAGAACAATAGCGACTCCTTAGATCCTGGGCGCTTGCCACTGGCTAGCCAAGCGTTCCCGGACTACCAGCAGAGCCTCTTTTTTTCCATCTCTCTCTCTTTAATTTGGCTAATTTATGGCAAGAGGTTGGGGGTGGCAGAGGAGAGACTGCGTGTGGAGGTGGGGGGAGCGGCGACGGTGAAAGAAGTCGCCCCAGGCTGCAGCGCGGGTGATGTCAGCTCTGGACAAAAATAGTGAGGGATCGCCTGCAAATCCCCAGCTCCAGCGGGGCTAAAGCTCGCAATCCCTCGGCAGGCAGCCGGCGCGGAGCCCGGGCGCAGTGGCGCGGACCGCCTCTCCCTCCCGGCACGCGCGCACACCCCGCAGCACGCGCGCACACCCCGCGGCACGCGCGCACCATCACCGTCGGTGCCCACCGCTAGGCACCTGCCCGGCCCGCAGCGCAGCCCGGCCGGCGGCTCGGCGTGGGGGTGCATCCCGAGAACCCGGCGGTCTCTCGGGAAAGCCACCCGCGGGTCCCCGCCGAGCTCGGCCAGTGCGCTCGCGAGCGGCCGACCGAGGGGAGCGGGGCCAAGGCTTAGCGCGCGCCGACGCGCTCAAGGACTCACCCCGGAGGGAGGTGCCGGGGCGGGGAGAGGCTCCCCCTTAAATACCGCTCACCGGGCGCCTGCTCCGGCTCCCGATCGTCGCTGTCCGTCCCGGGACCCTGTGGAAGAAGAGGAGGGGGCGTTCCCCACACCATGGCATCCACGGACGGGTGAGGAGGCTTTCCGGGGTCCCCGCGGGGAAGCTGGAGACGCGCGCGCGGAGTGGTGTTCCTCCTCTTCCCGCATCCCGGTTGGGGACTTGGGGACCTCGGAGACAGTGGCAGAACGTTGGCTGGAGGTGGGGACGTGGGGAACCAGGCTGATTTCCTACCAGGAGCTTGCATGCCGCCTCGCCCTTTTAAGGATGCCTTGAGCACAGGGTTGGTTTGATGGAAGGAACAGGCACCACCGGGGTGTGGAAAAGTGTGCAGAGAAACCCTCTGCAGGTTACTTTTGAGATTAAAGCACAGCGAGGGCGTGAGTTCACACTGCGTGGGAAGCAACGGGCGAGCGCGGCGGGACAGTGACCGAGGGTCGGAAGGTGGAGACCCGCCGCTATGAGTGAGCCCTGGCGGGGCGAGGACCCGCGCACCCAGCGTGATTTACCCTCGCAGTGGAGGTGCCTGGCCCTGGAGAGGTGTATGGGCCCAGGAGATGCCTGGCCCTGGAGGGGTGCATGGCCTCAGAGCATCGCTCTTGGCCCCTAGGATGGTGGGATCTCCCTGGCCAGCTCTAAGTAAGGGAGGAAGAGATTTGGGTACTTCCCTGGAGGGGGCGGGAAAACCTGTGGCTTGCAACAGGCGAGCGGGGGCGGGGGGGGGTTGCATTGGCCCTGGAATCGCTTTTTGTCTCCTGAATCTTCAGTTGGCGTTGAGAAAGCTTGGGGTGGGAAATGTGGAGGGAGATAGGGCCCTCAAGGGACAAATGAATCCCTTGAATATTCCCACTAGAAGGAAATGTCCTGGTCCTGTCACCAAGGAAACTTCGCAGGCTTGCTTGATTGAGCCTAGGACAGAATAAAAGAACCGAGGGAAATCAGCCTTTGGATTAATTCATAAATGACACTAGCCTCTTGCAAGAGAGCACTGGACCAGCAATTTTGGGGCCTTCTCTGGGTTCAAGTAAAGAATCTTTGCGTTGACACTTTTCAGAACTTTTGTAATAAATGTTACCAACGTGCAGGCTGCTTCTTGGGGGGGGGGGTCAGGCAATGGCCAGGGTGACAGGGGGTGTCCAAAGCCAGATCTCTAGATTCCTATCTAAAACAAAAGAAAATATGTCTAAAGCTGTCAGTCTTTAAACAAAGGAAAGAATCTCTCTCTCTCTCTCTCTCTCTCTCTCTCTCTCTCTCTCTCTCTCTCTCTCTCTCTCTCTCTCTCTCTCTCTCTCTCTCTCCTGGAGTCTCTGGCATCTTGTCTAGCATATTTTTTTTCTTTTTTTTTTCACTAACAGTTCCACAGCATGGACTTTTAACATGATCACTTCACCAAAAAGATGCCGATAGGCACCTGTATGTCCTCTGAAACAATCTCTGGAATTAAATATTAAGAACCCATATGGCTCAGCACTAGTGCTTCTCCATATTTAATTGAACATCTTTTTGTTATATTAGAAGAGCTATAAAGGTATTTCTGGCTGTCTTGAGGCTCTGTCTAGACTTACTCCAGATTGGGGAGGCTTTGTTGGAAAACATGTGTGAAGATGGTCTCCCAAGTAGCTGAGCCCAACTTACTCCCTATTTTGATGGCCAGGGGGAGAAGAGAGAGGTTAAGACAACAAACCTCCCCAAATGGAAATGTGTTTATTTACTTCTGTCCTGAGTCAGAACAGCAAAGTCATTTGACGTTAAAAATAGAACATAAATAAAAGACTCAGGCAATTAATGCTATGTGTGTGAATTTTGCACCGTTCAGAAAAGATTGGATGAAGGAGCTTGTATTTAAAAGATGGAAGTTGAAAACTGTATGAAAGTCTGGGGAAGGAATGTAGAAAGATCTGTGTGATCTAGTATTATTCAGGAGCAGAAAGTGATCAGCAGAGGACATTCTCAAAGCCCTTCTTTTCTTCTGGATACATTCACCCTGTTGGGTAGAATACACCTGCCAGGCTCTCTGGTGGAGATAAAGAGACATAAACAGCTTTGGAGCTGGCTGTCAGAAGGTTGGCTCCAATGGAGGACTTTCATTACTAAATTGTTCTTGTGGGCTGGTGAGATTCCATTGCCCTCCTCTGATATCTTTGAATAATGAATCTTAAAAGGAATATTCAGGAAGGATCCCCTAGGCTGGTCTCTCTTGTTAATCTTTGTCATCTGACAATATTAAAGCTGTTTCCTTTAGCATACATTGCTGGTGTAGATGTAAAAAAAAACAGCAATATAATTATATGCTTTGAATCAATGCATTTTTAGTTCAACCCTGCTCCAGAATGCTTGGGGGAGTGGGATGGTGTGGTAAACCAATCAGTTTAGGTAACATTTTTGTAGGGATGTAGTTACCATCAACAACATATGTTGATTACTAACTTTGATGGCATTATTAGATGCAATAGTGGCATGTTTGTTTTGTACTCCAGTTTCAGTGCTTGGTCATGTATATCATCAATCTCCAGTTCTTCCAATAACTCTGGAGCAGGCAGTCTGATGAAAATAGACCTTAAGAATAAGTCTACAGAAAATAGAATACCATCTTTCCAGGAAGATTCTGAGACTGGCAGGGTTTTGGGCTATCATCTGGAAGTGTCAGTTGTCAGAGAAGGATGTACCAGGCATGGCTGATGCAGAAGGTTGCCAGCTTTCTCCCCCATCTTTGTGTACACACACCTTGTGAGTTGTCCCTTAGAATATTCTTTGCATTGCTTAGGCGTTTGCCCTTTAACCTTCTGCAGAGCTCTCTCTCACCACTGTCCAGTTATCTGCTGTTTTAGATTCTTTGGAATTGGGATTAGCAGCATCTCCGTCACAAAAAATCAACAGCAATTCTCCTAGTTCCCAGGCACTGAGAAGTATTTAGTACAGAAGTCTAACCTGACACTTGAACATCTAACATCTCCCCATCTTGCGTGTGTGGTTTTTTTTTTTTTTAACTTGAGTCCCAGACATGCCTAGAGTTATTGAGATGGCTTTTAGGTTCCTGGCCCAAATTGGAAAGAGATTTGAAATCATTGGTGTCTGATATCGACTGGGTCACAGAGGAGTCAGGTGCTGAAGAGGTAGACATTTTAGAAATATGTTCTTGGTGGCCAGGGATGGTCAGGTCGCCACATATCTCAGAGACTACAGGCAATCTGTCTACTGATCAGTTCCCAGGAGCCAAGGGGTCAGGGCGCAAGCCAATCAGGAGAGCTTGGATTTCAGTCTGATGTACACAGCAAGTGAAACAGAAAGCTACTGACAGCAAAAAAGAGCCCTGCCAAGGGAGACCTCTGAATTTATGACTCCCAGCACACACAAGCTAAACATAGCAATTGCCTTCTCCCTCTTCCCTGGGGAATGAAGTTGAGGCAGGCAGGAGGAAGAGGCAATTGAATAGGCTTATTGGGAGGGGGAGAGATGAGGGGATAGGGGTTTGGGGTCTCCAAGGGTTTGCAAATTTCCTGCCTCAGACTTCACTGGAATCTCATTTCTCATTTTCAAGAATATAGAAATTGTCTTCCTTAGGTAAAATGGATATGAGGAGTGCTATATAAAGCCATTTCACATTTACCAAGGCATTCTCTTGTGAGCAATTGAAAGCTTAATTCTCAAGAAACAATTCCTAAATGCAAATGGACTGGGGAAGTGGAAACACCGGCTTATTAAACACCAAAACACAGGTCTGCGCATCAGTCTCTGGTCACTTCTCTTTCTCTGGAGCAGCACAGTCTGACATATCTGACATATCTGACATGTGCCTCAGTGTGAGGCCAAGGAGACTGCACTGAGGCACATGTCAGATATGATGTGTCCTGAAGACATTATTCTTGACTTGTAGAAGCAAGCAACACTTAAGAGCCGAGTGTGGGCTTTCTGGGTCAGTGTGCCATAAATTCTATAGTTTCAAAAATGAACACACAGTTCAAAGCTCAACACAGGTTGATTTCAACAAAACTCCCCCCCACCTTCCTCTGTGTCACACAACATCCAGATGTCTGGCTCTACTCCTTCTAAAGATGAATTAAGTTGTGTTCTATGGACTATCTTGCCTCTCAGAATGAGTAAAGTCTCCTCTTCATTGTACCCACCTGCAATCACTATTTTCTTTCTAAGCATATATTTATTTCTTTATATGAGACAGAGAGAGAGAGAGAGAGAGAGAGAGAGAGAGAGAGAGAGAGAGAGAGAGAGAATGTATGGGCATGCCAGGGCCTCCAGATGCATGCACCACTTTGTGCATCTGGCTTTATGTGGGTACTGAGGAATCAAACTCAGGTCTTTAGGTTTTGTGGGCAAGCTGGGTCAGCCAGCCCCTCCATCACTATTTTAATCTGTGTCTACAGATAACTTCAAATCCTCTGGCAATTAGTAGGCAAAAAACACCACTCTCAATATCAAATTTTGCTTTGGTTTGTATTTTAAGAAGTTGTCCCCTGATCTGAAAAAAAAAATACTCTAACATACGCCACATCATCTTGCTCACAGTCTTCGCTAACAGCTTGCTGGGGGCAGGAAGGCACGCTTCATAGAAAGGGTTTGGGGAGCTAGATTATGGCAAATCTCTTTATTTACCAGAATTCTGAGATCTCTGTCTCCTCTCTCTACCCACCCCTCACCCTGCAAGGCTCCAGGAGGCCATCTCCTTAGGTTGAATTAATTAGGGAAATGTTGAAAAATATCTCATGACTCTATCTTCACGTGCTCCCTTATTGATTGGAGGCAGATGGACTGTGTGTGTGTTAGAGGCGTGCAAATGACTGGCATCTTGCTAGGAACCTGTCTGCTTGGCTTCACATAATGGCAGTGAATACAATGGGCTGGTTGTATTATTGGGAAATGAAGGAGAGAATACCTCATTTTTATAGTGTTTTACTTTGTTTTCAGGGTTGTTGTTTACTTGTGTTTATTTTGTTCATTTACTGAGTGTCTCATTTAGGCAAGCAGATGTGACTGAGGTCTGCTTTGGGCGATCTTACCAGCTGCTTGGGATTACAGACTCACGGAGCAAGGGCTGCCCTTTGAAAAGGGGATGAAGGGAATGAAGTCTGTTTGGGCAGCTGGACTTGACCTCTGTCAACCCCTGTCTCGTCTAGCAGGGATGACTGCAAATGTTAAAGACCTTGTATGAAGTCCTTGCTTCCCTGTGTGTAGGCTTCATTTAGATGGCGGAGTGTCGTTGCTTTTGTTCCTTTGGTCAGGAGGGCCATCTGTCACTTGCAGCTCCTAATCAGGATAGGCCTTTGCCTCTCGTGCTCCATCCCTGCTTCCCAGCCAGTGTGCTCTCCCTCAGGGTCACAGAAGTGGTGACAGAGTTGGAAGTGGGGCTGAGACCTGCAGCCACCCCCCTGCCCCCACACACATGCACAAAACTTTGTTTTTTGCACAGCCTTAGAAGTGAGATGCGAGTGCTAGGGACTGTGTGTGGCACAGCACAGTCCTGTGTTGGCTCTTTTGGTCTCACAGTAAGACACGTGTCGGACGTGGTGGAGTCCTGAGAGGTGATGGAAGATCAACTCACTTCTGGTGGAAAAGAAACCAACACTGATACTGATGAGCGGACTTGGATTTTAGTTTTTAATAAATCAACACGTGGACATGTGTTCTGTTTTACAAGCTCTCCTGATTTGGAATGATTTGGTATCATTCTTAAGATATTTTATATATTTATGAGAGAGAGAGAGAGAGAGAGAGAGAGAGAGAGAGAGAGAGAGAGAGAGAGAGAGAGAGAGAGAGAGAGAGAGAGAGAGAATGGGTGTGCCAGGGCCTCCAGCCACTTCAAACAAACTCCAGACACATGTGCCACTCTGTGCAACTGGCTTTATGTGGGTACTGGAGAATCGAACTTGGGTCCTCTGCTTTGCAGGCAAAGGCCTTAACCGCTGAGCCGTCTCTCCAGCCCCTGGTATCATTTTTAGTGTAAGTGTAGCTTGTTTTTTTTTTTGTGTGTGTGTGTGTTTTACTGGGAAATAAACTTAAGTCTTACACACTGAGTGATATTCCTAGCCCTCCTTTTATTTTTCTTTAGAAAAAATTTCAGACATAATCTCACAAGTTGCTCAAGCTGGCCTTGAACTCACTTCTTAGTCTAAGAAGGCCTCTGCTCTCCTTCTGGCCTCAGCCACTCAAGGTGCTAGAATTATAGGCTTGTGCCACCAGGCACAAACAGCTCATCAATTGTGTGTGTGTGTGTGTGTGTACATGTGTGTGTGTGAGGGTGGATGTGTCTGTGTGGGGGTGTGAGTACATATGTGTGCATCCATGTGGGGTCAGAGGATAACTTCAGGTGTCATTCCTCAGGCACCATCTACCTTTCCTTGAGACAAGTTCTCTCACCTTCCTGGAACTCACCAGTTCAGTTTGACTGGCTGGCCCCAGGAATCTGCCTCCTTGGCATGCGGTTGCAAGTGTGTGTCACCATGCCCAGTGTTTTTCCATGGATGCTTGAGACTGAGCTCAGGTCTTCGCACTTGCAAGGCAAGCACTTTGCCAACCAAGCTATCTTCTCAGCCTAGCGTTTTTCAAAAGCAGTTTGCGTGGAGGAACTCATTTAACTCCTATGAGAACATGCCACAGCAAGGGTTATTATCAATCCCATTTTCCAAGTTCATGGTTAAGTAACTTGCCCAACCATTTCACGTGTTAGAAAGTGACAAAGCCAGTCCCTGAATTGAGGGCTCCTGGTCATTGCCTCTGGTGGGGATTCCCTAGGACTGAGGAATGGTTGACCATTGAGACAGAGCAGGGTGTTTGTTGTACTTCTTGACTCATGCTCCTTGTTTAACTCCTTACCTCCCTGAGGCAGCTATAGAGAGTCTGTGGTCTTGGACCCCATCTTCTTAGGATAAACCTAAGGACCGTTGCCTAGTGGTTTGGGATTGAAAAACTTCCTCAAAACCTTGTATCTATGTAATTCAAGCAATGTTTTTTTCTTTTTAACCTATAACCACTTTTATTTCTTCCCTGTAACCATTGCTGGTTATGTCCTTTAACTTTACTCAGGTTTTCCTCCACAAAGACTGATCATAAGACAGCTAACAGCAGTGGTTCATGTCGATGCTGTGTTTTGGAACAGCCTGGGGCAGGGCTCTGTGGGCTGGTTGTTGGGATGTGGACATGTGCTTCTTAGCAGCAATGTAACTGAACATTTAGGGGTTTTCAAATTTGGTTGTTTAGCATTGTGACTTAACTTACCCACTTTTCAGGAGTTTATTTTGCAACCATGCAAATGGTAATGAGTTTGGGATGCTTTCTGAATTGTAGAAGAACTCTTTTAGACACCATATATCAGTGGTTAAAAAAATTTTTTTTACCAGATTAGATAAGGCCGCCTGCACACAAGCATATAATGTATTTTGAACCCTATCCCATGATCCTTTTCTTCCCCCTCCCATGTGTCCCTGAGACAGTACATGTATGACCTTTTGTATCTGTAAAGTGAATGAAATAAAACATGAGACCTTGACCTTTCTGAGACTGACTAAATGTACTTAATATGATTATCTCCAGTTGCATCCATTTTCTTGCAAATACCATAAGTTTGTTATACTTTATGGCTGAACAAAGTTACATTATGCATCTAAGTGACATCTTTTTTATCCATTCCCTCTGTTGTTGGTTCCATAACTTAGCTATGGTGACCAGTGCCACAAACAAACAAACAAACACCCCCCCAAAACATTGAAAAGCTTTGAAGTGTGAGTATTTCTGTAATAAGTTGTTTGGGAATCTTTTAGATAAATATTCAGGAGTAGTATAGCTGGATCATATGCTAGCTCTATTTTTAGTCTTTTAAAGTTGATTTTTGCATGTGTATGGTGTGCATGTTCATATGTATATGGGCACACTTGTGTATGTGCCGCTGTGCACACATTTGTGCATATGGAGGCCAGAGTTTGATACTGGATGCTATATTCAATTTATCTCTACCTTGGTCTTTGAGACAGGGTCTCTTGCTGAATCTAGTACTCTCTGAACCAATAGACTAACTAGCCAGTAAGCCCCAGGAATCCACAGTCTTCTCCCCAGCCTTGGATCACAGGTATGCACAGCCACACCTCCACTTTTCATATAGATGCTGGAATCTGAACTCAGGTCTTACGCTTGCAGAGCAAGCAGTGAGCTCATTGAGCTGAGCTATCTCTCTAGCTCCTAATTTGAAGTGTTTGGAGGCATTTAGGATAGAATCCAAGTTTGTGGATCACCCAACAGAGGCCAGTCAATGTCCGCTCTCTATCCCTGCGGCACTGTGAATCCCTTGGGAAGCCTGTTGGTTCTTAGGGAATCTCAATTTCCATAGGCACTCCATTCCCTTTTGATTAAAGAGTTTCTCTACTAAATATATAATTTGATAATAATGAGATAATTGTCATAGGCTGACAGTGTTCACAGATGTTACCATAGACAGATTAAATAGAATCATCCATTTGTATGATTGAACTAATTCCAAGTTTATGTAACTGTACACATGGGACATAATTCAACCCTCCTAATATGTTCATTTTGTAGATGGAAACCTAAGAGAAGTTTTGGTTTTGTGCTGGTTTTTTTTTGTTGTTGTTGTTATCCATTTGTGCACATATTGCAATTGGTCCACATTTCCTTTAACTTTCACAAACCTTTCCCTTTCTGTTTTCAGTTTTTAGTGCTTCAGTGACTGTCTCCAGTCATGTTGATAAGAGGAAGGAAAGCAGCCACGTGCCCCTGAAGAAGGAGATGTTGACAAATGTCTCAGGCTGTGCACAAGAGGAAAGGAGTTAGCTTATCTTTGGTGTTGGAGAAAATACCACCATTAAAAGTGTAGAAGGGGGCTGGAGAGATGGCTCAGCAGTTAAGGAACTTGCCTTCAAAGCCTAACAACCTGGGTTTGATTCCCCATTACCCACTTAAAGCCGGATGCATCCATAGTCTCTCTCTCTTCTCTCTGTGTGTCTGCTTGCAAATAAATAAAAAAATTTTTTATTATCCATAATGATTTACATTTAATGGGCAAAAATGAGTTTTTACCCCCAGTTCCCCAATGCCCCTCTTCCCCATCCCCAATCAGCGGGATATCCTCCTCCATGGGCCGTCTGGATCAGTCCTTGGGGCTGGGGACCATGGACAGCCTAGGAGTCAGACCAGTTCCACCAGGCCTAGTATGATGTTACTGAGGGGGGCCATGTCTCTGGATATTCTCCCTCACCATGGCTCTCACAAGCTTTCCGCCCCCTCTTCTGCTCAGTTCCCTGAGTTAAGGCTGCTTTATTGTTGTGGAAATGTGGAAGTAAGTTTAAGAAACAGAATTATTGTCATGCCCAGTTTGTAGACATCAAACCAGAGAATTTCCAAAGAAGGAATAGTGGTGTTGAAGAGTGATGAGGCAGAGAGGGTGGATAAAGGAAGGTCTTCTGTTAAAATACCAGAAAAGTCAACTGTAACAAACCAAAGTGGAGTTTTGTTTGTTTGGTTTTTAATAGCTTTACTGTCAATAATTAGATACATTATATGAGCAAATCTTGTGATGGTACCTCCATTTCCCTCCTCTCTGTCTCCAACCCACTGGGGGCCCTCCTCGGTGGGCATACTGGATCAGTCCATGATAGGTAGGGGATATTTGTTTCTTTGTCAGTCTTGTCATAGGCTTGTCATGGGCTCTACTAGCCAGCTTTCCTGGGAATGTGTGGGCGAGTCAGCCTGGACAAGCCTTGTTTAGGGCTGAAAAAATGGGCATCCTCCGTGGGCACTGGTGGTGCTGGGCATGGGGGTGGGGTGATGAGGTCAGCGGCTGGCTGTCCTTTATATTTACATGCAGCACATGGTCTAGAAAAAGTGTGATGAATAAGTGTTGACTAATTTCCTAGAATGGCTTAGAGAGCAATGGAATTACAGATGGACTCTATTACCTCAGTGTCTTCGCAGGTTTCAAAGTGTTCAACCTGTACAAGCTGTCCAAGAATCACAGAATCCAAACATTGAAAACTGTGGGCTTGAGGATTCTGACTAACTGCTAACATTTCAAACAAAGAACGAATCGCTGGTGGGAGTTCATCAGCCTGAGGTCATTCAGGATTGGCTTCTTCTTTTCCCAAGACTCCACATGTTGGGTTCAGGTCCCAGAAAACAGGTTGAGCTGGGGCTGTGTGCGTGGAGTTTATTGGACGTTTGTGCTTTTGGCTTAAATTGCTAAGAAGGTGTAAAGGAAGCAGGTGGATAGAGGGAGAGTAGTGACCAAGGTCATCTCGGGGAGATCTGGTGTGTGGACGGCACTTCTAAAGGGTCCTCAGTTGAGGAAGGATGCATGGGTCCTACCCTGCACTAACCAGCCTTTGCACAGAGCTGCACTGGGGCAGGGGCATGGCCCGGTTTGAGTACAGTGCAAGGGCTTTTTGTTTGCTTGCTTTGGTTTCTGAGGTAGGGTCTCGCTCTAGCCCAGGCTGACCTGGAATTCACTATGTAGTTTCAGGATGGCCTTAAGCTCACAGTGATCCTCCTGCCTCTGCCTCCCGAGTGTTGGGCTTAAAGGCATGCACCACCACGCCTGGCCCAGGGCAAGGTTGTGGAGAAGCTGCCACTATTCAACCCTTCCAGCGGCTAAGCCAACGAATCCTTTGTCTTGAAGTTGGGGTCCTGGGTATCTGGACAGTGTATCCAGCATCCACAGGACTTCTAATCTAAATGTCTAAGAGCTGGCTACATAATGAGCACAGCTGCTTTCAGTCTAACCAGGAATCTACAAAGCTATCATCTCTAACCAAATGTACAAAAATTTTTATAAAAGAAGAATTAGTTTCCAGATCTATTGTACAATGCATGAGGACCACAGTTAATAACAAAGTATTGTATACTTGAAAATTGCTGGGGTTACATTTTAAGTGCTTTCACCACAAAACATAGGCATACAAGATGACAGATATGTTAACTTCATTTGTTGCTTCACAGCGTATGTGTATATGCAAGTATGGCGTAAGTACATAAAACTATTTACCAATTATAAGCAAGTCAACTAATCCACCTAATTATATCTTAAAAGGCGGGGGTGCAGTGGGCAGAAAATGGAAGGGGAAGTGGATCCCTGTCTGTGTATACAAGTAAATAAATAAATAAATATTTAAAATTTTAAAAAAGAAAATGAGAAGAATTAGGGACTCTCAGTTTTAGCTCTGCTATCCCCCCCCACTCCCATCCAGGACAGAAATGGAAGCTGTTTTCCCAAGTCCTTCTGAGGATGTCTAGGGCAATGGGATTCTGAGAGAGGGGGAGGATTAATTCTAGCTACATTCAGAATGGTTTGTATAATTGCGAAGTGCCAGAAAGAACAATATAAGTAGATGACCAGAGGAAGTTATTGTGGATATGTCCAGTGTCCACATCAGCTGTTTTTTTGTTCCAATTAGTGTCACTTCCCCAGAGTCCTCACCTTGGGGAGGTGGGCAGTGAACTGGGTGAGACTTCTCTTCAGTATCTGCCGTGTTTTACTGATTCAGGAGTCCAGCATCCTGCCAACCTCTAGGAAGGTGTGCGCGTGTTTTCATTGCATTGCTCTGTCCCATTGGTCAGTATTAAAATGATTTCAGAAGTGCAAGAACACTTTTGTACCTAATCCAAGGCCTGGAGAGGAGATCTCTGTGAGGATTCCTCTCATTTTCTCGCATCACTTGACTCTGCTTTCTGAGACCAGGGCCCTTATGGTCTTTGTGCTTGTGTTTGCAGTAAGAAGCCCAAATTCAAGGGACTCACTAGCAGACAGTAGACATCCCCATAAACTCATGTGTCATGAATGCTTGGTCCCCAGCTGGTGGCAGTTTGGGAGGTGGAGCCTTGCTGGAGGAGGTGTGTTTTATGGGGAATGTGCTTAGGGGTGTTACAGACAACTCCCCCTTGCCAAAACTTGGCTCTCTCTCCTGCTGCTGATTTCCACCTGCTGTGACAGAGGTGATGTCCAGCCTCTGCTCATGCCATGCTTTCTCCTCCATCATGAAGCTTCTTTGTGAGATTGTAAACCAAAATAAAAACTCCCCCCTGAGCTGCTTTCAGTCACTGCAGCACAAGTCAACCACAGTCTCATTACGAATTGCTTTCCTTCCTTTTTTTCATCTGTTTTGAATAAATAAAAATGCATTATTTATCTTTACTACTATCTTTACTATCTTTACTACTGCAAAGATAGAATACAGCATTTGGATAAAGATATGTCTGATTAGATTCAATCTTCATTTTGCAAACATATTTTACACATATAATATGATATTAACCAACTAAATAGATCTGAAGGTCTTGCTCTCCAGTGCTAAGAACCCACAGCTCATTTCGCATAAGACAAAAACATACCATTCTTAAGAACAAACAAATACCTCATATCTATGGAGAAAAAGAACATCTCCTTACCTTAATCCTGTTCTCTTCAAATCTTGTTCACTTTTATCTACCCTTTGAAACATTTTCTACATATATGTAAACATCTTTTTAAAAATATTTTATTTGTTCATTTGCAAACAGAGAGAGAAGAGAGACAAGTCAGGACCTCCAGCTGCTGCACACTAACTCCAGATGCATGTGCCATTTTGTGCATCTGGTTTTATGTGGATACTGGGGAATCAAACCTGGGTCCTTAAGCTTTGCAGGCAAGTGCCTTAACCACTGAGGCATCTCTCTAGCCTCTGTATGTCAACGTCTAAGTGTTTAATATGCCAACATTCAATACAGACTATTGTAGTCCTTTGCTTGTTCACCCAATACTTCTAAGTATATGAGAATGTGGAATTTATATGTATTTATAAATGTTTATATATAAAATATGCAACACATAAAACATGTATTTTAATATCTGATAATAGACAACTGTATGGTTATAGAATAATTGATTTAACCATTCCTTGGTTGACAGAAATTTAGATTATCTCTGAGTCTCGGTTATTTTAATAATATTGAGTGCAGTATGAGTGGGGGGGGTGAAGCAGAGACTGGTGAGAAGTTAGCAGTGGTGGGCGCTATGAACCAAATCTAGCCTGAGGTGAATGTGGGTTACCTTCTACTTGGTACCAAGTCCTCTGTCCACACTGTTCCTGAAGTCGGGCCCTTTCTCTCCATGCTGTAGGGAACGCATTAGCTTGGGACACAGCCATTGCTGTCTCGGAAGTCCCCTGGTTGTGCCTCCCTGCTCTGTCTCCAGGACCATCCTTCATCCATGGTGACGCCTCTTCTCACAGAGCTGCACTGGGCTACCAGCCAAGAAGCCATTTCCCAGAAGGGTCTTCTCTCCTCGCTCTTCTACAATAGATCTCCCTCCCCTGGTCCTATGTACTTCTCTTATTTCCTTTCTTCACTACACCAGGTACAACTGTCAAAGATCATGTTTATTTACCCTCTTCTTCATAGTTACCTAAGTGTACTCAGAACTGGTTATCATGGCCTCCTCCAAGCTTCAAATGCAGGGCACTCACTGATTTAACAAATGGGGGTGGAGACTCAAAAGAGATGGCTTATGAGTTGGGCCTCTCCGCAGGAGCCTGTCCCCTGAAATTTTGTTTGGATGCTGCTTTGAGCACTTCATTATAACAGAGTGGGCAAAGTGTTTTCTGCTTTGTCTGATCACTATAGCTCTCTCTCTCTCTCTCTCTCTCTCTCTCTCTCTGTCTCTCTGTATGTGTGTGTGTGTTGTGTGTGTCTGTCTGTCTGTCTCTCTCTCTGTCCCAGTCTGAGCTCCAGGCTTATCTTCCTTTACTTGGATCTCATTTTACTATTGTTATTCCAATGAATGCTAGGGTAATTGAATTGTCTGCTTTGGCAAAGAGACATGTAAAGGAGAGAGAGAGAGAGAGAGAGAAAGAGAGAGAGAGAGAGAGAGAGAGAGAGAGAGAGAACAGGTCTAAGCCAGCAATAGTGTGAGGCCAAGCTTCTTGACATGTGGTCATCTCTGTAGGAATCAGGTAACCATTTGAAGATCCTGCCTCTCGCCCTCTGTTTTAGTTGTTGGTGTTTTGTTTATGTTGTTGTTGTTTGAGACAGGGTCCCATGTAGCACAAAATGGCCTTACACTTGCTGTGCTATAGAAGATGCTGAACTCATGATCCTCCTGCCTCTACCTTCAGATTACTGGGATCATAAGTGTACCCCCACACCTGGTATTATGCAGTGCTGGGGATCAAACCAAGGGATTTACACATGCTTCTCAAGCAATCTATCAACCAAGCTGCATCCTCAGTTCTGGTAAGCCAGTCTATTGAGTGTGAAGAGTCAGAGGAGCTCAAGGAGATGACAGGAGCGTCAGATGGGTGCACTCATCTTGGGAGACTAAAAGTGCATTTGCCATAGTCAGTCTTGTCCCCATTCTGATATCAGAGAAATGTTGGAAATTCTTTTTTAAAATATTTAATTAATTAATTTATTTACAAGCAGAGAGAGGCACACACAGAGAATACAAACGAAAATGGGCAAATCAGGACCTCTAGCCACTGCAAACGAACTCCAGACACATGCACCACTTTGTGCATCTGGCTTTCTATGGGTCCTGAGGAGTTGAACCCAGGTCATTAGGACTTGCAGGCAAGTTCCTTAACCACTGAGCCATCTCTGCAGCCTGGGAAATTCTTTTCAAGCACAACATATTGTAATCATATGAGCATCTTTGAACCTTCCGTATTTTCCATGACCATCTGGCTCCCTTTACAACCATGACTATTCTTTTCCTTTGTTCTTTGTGAAAAAAAATAAGAAACTAGAATGAGTTTGACATTCAGATACAAAGAAGGGTCTCAAGTCAAAGACGGTTTTAAAATTGTGTCAGTGAACAAAACTCAGAGCTTGACAGTTTAACTGTTCCTAAAACTTATTTAGAAAAGAAAAGGCACCAGAAGCTGCCAATGTTGTTGCTGAATTGTTGCTTTTGACTATGAAAACGATTCTTAATGCACTTAATCATTCCCAGTGGGGTTCTCTTACCTTGTCTTCCTACAGATCTAGAGATAATATCCTCTCTTTAGGTTAACAGTTTTCTGTTAACCTAAATAACAATTTTAGATTGGTCTGTCTGTCTGTCTTCTCTTTTAAAGAGGAATTCTTCTCTTCAGTTCCTAGTTCTGGCCATATTAGGGGTATTAACATGGTCTTGTTGGGATCAGAGGATAGACCCTTCGAATTTTGAGCACTTTCAGTTCAAGTTCTGTGCCTGGCTCAGTGGCTGGTGCAAGAGCCCCTTTCTGAGCCTCTGGGCTGGTGCTCAGCTCTAACCCACCCCCATGAGGCTTATGGCGAATGCTGAAACACAGCCCCGGCGCTCTGGGCCTAGGAGATGGTTCAGCGGTTCAAGTACTTGCTTCCAAAGCCTGTCTGCCTAAGTTTGATTCCCCAGTACCCACAAGAGTTTGGGGTTTTTCAACAGCGAGAGATCCTGGCATACCCACCCTCTCTTTTATAAATAAATTAAAATATTTAAAATGTTTTAAAAATATTTTATTCACGAGAGAGAGAGAGAGAGAGAGAGAGAGAGAGAGAGAGAGAGAGAGAGAGAGAGAGAGAGAGCATGCAGGGAGCCAGGGTCTCCTGCCTCTACTAACAAACACCAGATGCATGTGCTACTTTTTGTGGGTACTGGGGAATCAAACCTGGGCCATCAGGCTTTGCAAGCAAACTCCTTAACCACTGAGCAATCTCTCCAAATAAAAATACTTATTTTAGAAAACAGAGATTCTGCTCATTTTCTAGTTTTCTCTGATACAGATGCCCTTGCGGCTTCTGAGAACGAGGCGTGCATGGCTTGTGTTTCTTTGCTCTCTTTCTCCCTCCCTGTCTCAAGACAGTGGATTTCAAGGCAAACCGGCTCCAGATCTCTTGGCCCAATCAACACGAACAGCAAGCTTGAACATTCAGAAGGACTTACCCGGCTCTTCCAGCAGGGGGCGCGGCAGAGCCACATGGCTTCCATCTGCCAGCCAACGGGGATTTTCCTGCAAAGCAAGAGCCAGAGAGCAAATCCTTTCCCTGGCTAGCTCCAGCCGTTGCTTGGAGGGTGCAGAAGGGAAGATCTGTAACTCTGATCACTTACATCTCAAGTGACCTGGAGTTGTCCCACCAACCAGAGGCCCATAGCTGTCTGGAGGCCACAGGCACCCTGAAGACTCTTGGATAGACGAGTCTGTTCCTTGGCCTTGTCCTCACCTTCCTCCTCCCGGGCAGGCAGGCAGGCAGGCAGGCATCAACAGGTTGTGAGGATCACTCCTTCTGGACTCAGGTATGTGCAGGCTATTTCTGTCGGGGTCATTGGCAAGCTTCTGTAAGGTGAAAGGGGCCACTGTGGACTAGAACCGGGCGGTGGGGTGCCTTTCAGGACAGAAAGGTACTTGAGGGATTAAAGAGAACCTTTGAAAAGTTGGAAAGGCCCCAGAATCAACAACTTAAGAATGGAAGCATGAAAGCACATATTCTTTGTAAAGTGACTACCCAGCCACCCCGAAGGGTTAGCTTGTTCCCAGGCCAGTTGGCAGCAAAATTAAAGTAGGCATGGAAACGCTGTTTTCGTTAAAGATCCATTCCCTTTAATGTCATAGATCGATCCTGTGTCCATATGCTAGCTACAGACACCTTCCTCTTTGCCTTTGCGCTGAGCCAGGGGCCGGCTTGTCCACATTTTCAACTCACAGGAAAGTCATGGGTTCCATCCAGCTGTGGTGTTGGGGTCTCACTGGGGGCATTCTAAATTTACCTTTGAGGTTCTCATGTCATGGCTGAGTATACGAATGAGCTCTCGAAAAGCCTTACCATGAGAACATCTCAGATTCCTTTGGAATCAACATCAAAACCCAGGGAAGCGGGCCTGGCTTCATGAACATGTGATCTGTGTGATGATAGTGAACAAGACAGAGGAGAGATGACCTCGAACATATCTACTCTCTTGCAGAGGACTAGAAGATTCCAACAGTGAGATACTTTGCTTACAATAGCTTTGGGGAGCTGATGTTATATGTAGTTATAGTTGTGAGGCTGTGTTTTTACCCTGAGAAAGACACAAGTGAAAATTGCTTTTTCTTCACTCATTAGTAGTTTAAAAGTCGCTCTTAGACTCAATTTCTTTGTTAAGCAGGGACAATGTCACCTACCCACTCTGGGCATAGAGCCTGGGACAGGGAAGAGTTCGGGTAATGGTGACATCGCTGCTCTTCGTGGAACTGTCCCCCTGGTCACCTTTACCTTGCTGTGCTTCGCTTGGTATTTCCACCAGCCTCCTGACTTTGCAAATGTGTTACTGACACGTGGGACCCACCCACACGAGTGTTTGCTGAGTCTTTTTCCTAAAGCCCTTGCAGATAAGATTACAAAGTAGGTCCTGAAGTCTTTGATGGCATGAGTGGTGTATTTGTTTGCACATGCAAGTGTTATTTTAAAGTTTTTTCCTTCACTTCTTTGTCTCAGAACATCCCTGGTTCAAATGCATAGTATCTTTTCCCATACCAATAGAGCATCCTCTGGCCGATTTAATTTTGACGGTGTACGCTTAGAGCTAATAGAAGAACCTACAAGCTGAGGGCTCAGTTCCTCCACTGTAGATGCCATAAATCCAAGGGTTTCGCTTCTTCTTCCTTCCCTAGAACTTCTCGCCCATCATTCACTAGCATAGATCACAAAACTGACAAAGAATTAAAAAACCCACATTTTACCCATGCTTATAGTTTGGAATCAAGTTGAGGACTCAGGACAGCCAAGGGGAGATGCATAGCATGGATATAAGAGGAAGGATGCAGAGCTCCTGCCTTCCTAGATGGACCACCCTCCCTCACCTCAGTGTGTTCACCAGCCTCAAAGCCGCTTAAAGCCCCATCCTTCAGGGTGTCCTGAAGGCCAAGCTGTGTGTAAGTATGAATGATTAACTCATTGGTCCTTGGTAACTAACAATGTCCACCTCCCTCCGATTTCTGGAAAATAGGGGCCAGGCTGAAAGTTCCAATCTTTGGCCTTTATGGTAACCATCCCCCAACTGAAGCTATCTGGGGACCTTCAGCTAACCAGTCACCTCATTAACATGCAAAAACACTTCTCATGTCCACAGTAGTGACATTCATCCCTCAAAGGGGATTCCGTTGTCTGCCAGGCCAGGAACCTGGAACAAAGACCAAATATATACATTTTATTCTATCACAGCCCTATAATATCAGGGTCTCCCAGTCACTCCCTACTCATTCATTCATTCATTAACTGTCTAAAGTAAGGTTGTTTAAGGAGCTTTTAGGACAAGGAGCAGAAGAGGTGTTCAGGCCTGTCAGGGCCGCCATAGAGGGGGGCCAGAGCCTCAGAAGAGCAGGTGTGCTGAATGACTACCGAGAGAGCATGGTTTCCTCTCTGTATCAACCCAGCCAGTCACACACCTCAAGGGATATTTGATCAGCACGTCCATGGCAGATGCTCAGGTGAGTCAGTCTAAGCCACCAAGAAGCACCTGAAGAAATGTTAGAGCCAAGATATGTGGGGTGAAGGAAAGTTATTATTATAAAATGCCGACTGTGTCTCCCAAATAAAATATAAAAAATAGGATGCAGCTAAGCATTCAATGGTTTCTAAACTTTTTTCCCAAAGAAATTAGCTAGAAAGACTGTTTCTGAAGCTATTGTTAATGTTTTCAATGTTATTTCTGTCAAATTTCCAAGGGACTTGGATTTTAAAGATACCCATGTGATATAAGAACCCACAGTAAAGATCATTCCGTAAGGGTGGAGGATTTTCCCATAATAAATTTGTTCCTTTTATATGAAATCTATATAAGTCAAATATAAACAAGATTTATTCAGGCATCCTGGAATGTGTCTGGAATTCCAGCACCTGGGGGCTAAAACAGGTGGATTGTAAATTTGGGGCTAGCTGGAATACACACTGAGACCCTACCTCAAAAAAAAAGTCTTAACATTGATTATCTCTCCAATAAATATTTCAATACTGGAATATTTTATTATAGGTGAATGTGTACATGCCAATACTTTTCAAAAATAAAGTGTGAGCAGAACCTACAGATTATTTTATAATCTAATTTTTTCATTTAGTGACATTTCATAAACATATGTTGATAAGTAATGGATACACTTGCTTTTTTATATTTTATTTATTCATTTTCAAGGAGAGAGAGAGAGAGAGAGAGAGAGAAAGAAAGCACCAGGGCTACCACCTTGTGAGTCTGGCTTACGTGCGTCCTGGGGAATTGAACCGGGGGCCTTAGGCACTGGAGGCAAGTGCCTTAACCGCTGAGCCATCTCTCCAGCCCGATACACTTGCTTTTTTTATTATTTTATTTTTATTTTTCAATAGAGAGATACAAAGAGTACAGAGAGAGAGAGAGAGAAGAGAGAGAGAGAGCATCAGGGCCACCACCTTGTGGGTCTGGCTTATGTGGGTCCTGGGGAATTGAACCCCGGGCCTTAGGCACCAGAGGCAAGTGTCTTATCCGCTGAGCCATCTCTCCAGCCCTACACTTGCTTTTTAATGCCTTTATTTATTTTTGATTAGAGAGAGAGAAAGAAAGAGAGAGAGAGAGGGAGAGAGAGAGAGAATGGGCGTGCCAGTGGAAATGGACTCCAGATGCACGTGCCACTTTGTGCATCTGGCGTTATGTGGGTACTGGGGAATTGAACCTGGACTGTCAGGGTTTGCAAGCAAGCAACTTATATCGTTGAGCCAACCCAATAGACTTGTTTAATGGCTGTGTATTTTGTGAGTATACCTTGAGTTTGCACCAAGCTCCTATTGTGGGTATTTAGCTTGCTTCTGATTCCTCACTATTATGGAAATCTTATATAAGCACCTGTGCTAGGCATGTCACTCTTTCCTTAGGGCGATTGCTAGAGGTCAGATCCCTGGAACAAATGGTACAAATAGTTCTCATTTTCACACATACTCCCAACTATGTAGGTCTCGGGAGCTGGAAATTCTCAAATATAGTCACCTTGTCGAGTCTGCCTCACTTCAGCATCTCTTTAAAAAAATTATTTATTTACAAGCAGAGAGAAATAGAGAGATGAGAGACAGAGAGAATTTTTCTGGGCATGCCAGAGCTCTTGGCTGTGAGCAAATTCCAGATGCATGTGCCACTTTGTGCATCTGGCTGTACATGGGTACTGGGGAATTGAACCCTGGTCATTAGGCTTTGCAGGTAAGTAAGTGTCTTAACTGCTGAACCATCTCTCCAGTCCCACTTTTGCATGGCTCTGTGGTATTAATTTGGCAAAAACCTGAGCCAGGTTTAAGGTAAATAATGCCTTTCCTGAGCTTAGCTTTTTTTTAATGTATCCTGATATCATTTCTATTAAAAAGATCACCCATCTGTATTGGGGCTTTAGTATAAATTCTGGAACATCTCGGACTGATTTGTAATTACAGAATTCTCACTGTATTTCTAAAGTTTTGCTGTCCTTTGCTGAGTGCTTTCCGGATGACAGGTGCATATTTGTCCATTGTATGTTGTTCAAATATGTGAAGCCGGTGAGGTGGTTTGAATGTGTATGTCCCTCAGAGCCTCAGACCTTTGTGACTAAGCCTTGGACTCAGTCAGTCCCCAGCTGCTGGTAATTTGTAGCTGTAGAAGGTGTGTCACTGGGTGGGCCTTGGGTGTTGGAGCCCAAGCCCCCCTTGCCAAAGCTCACACCCTCTTGTTGCTACAGCCCAGCTGCTGTGGCCAGATGTGATGCCGTGATGAAGACTGTAAGCCGTAATAAACCCTTTCCTCCCGTCAGCTGCTTTGGGTTGAGTGGTTTCTCCAGCAATAACAAGGCCACCACTATAGCTTGGGCAACTTAGAAAATCAAGAGGTTTATTTGCCTCATGATCCTGTTGAGCGGAAGCCCCAAGCAGTATGGCACCACATTTCGGCAAGAGGCTATCTGGTGAAGTGAGAATGGTAATGGTGACCTTATGAGACCACCACATGGAGCAGCCTTGTTGATAACAGCTGCTCTCATCCGGGGGGGGGGGGGACTGACTCACTCCCATGAACCCTAACCTGCTTGGAGAGCTCATCGGGAATCCAGTAAGGAAAGAAGCCTTTCTCCAGGCCCCACTTCTTGAAGATTCCACTACTTCAACCCTTTACACTGGGGACCAGATGCCAGCATGTGAACCTATGGGTGTCAAACCACATCTAAGCCAGAGCAGAGTGGGTGGGTCTCTCCTCTGTGCTCATTCCTTCCTTTTGACCCTGCCCTTTGGGTGCAGATGCAAACAGATGACTGTCCTTGCTTGCGGTGGGTATAAGCTGTCTAAGAGGCTGCAGGTACCATTGCTGCTGGATCGCATCACCCATCCATCACCCACATGTCTGAAGACCTAGCCCTGCCCTCCCCTGGCACCCCGGGCTTTGTGTGGTAGTGACCTCTACACGAAAAAGTGAGATGAAGACTGGATAAATCAAACAGGAAACTATCCAGTTTGATTCAGTTGTTTGGGTAGGTCAAAGGCAAGGTGTTTAGACCTCGTCATTAAAAATATTTGCCTTAATTTCCCATATGACTTAGGAAGTCTTTTCAGGAAGTCTGTTAAGGGTCAACTCTTAGGACAGGGGATGGTGGCTCAGTTGGTGTAGTGCTTGCTGTTCAAGCATAGAAACCCGAGTTTGGCTTCCCAGCACCCACGTAAAAGCCAGGCAAGGCTGCAGGCCTATAATCCCAGTGCTGGGTGACCCTGGGGCTTTCTGGATAGCCTAGCTGCAAGTTCAGTGAGAGACCCTGACTCAAAAGGTAATGTGGAATGTGAACTGAGGAAGATTCAACCTTGACCTCTGGGCCCCACCACCATGAACCTGTGTATACACACACACCCGGGCACACATATACACATGCACACTACACACATAAAGAAAGGTCGACTCTCGACTTTCTTAGGGACAAACCTTTCAGATGGAGGACAAGGGAGGAGGATGGGAAAAATCGCAAGGACACACAGAAGGCGCACGTGGGTGGCCCTTTCCAGATGGGTCGGAACAGACTGCAAGCCAAACACTGGGTATTTTGGAAGTAACTTGCAGGCTGATGCAAATGCCCTCGCTCAAATGTAGGTCTCCCAGAATGGCATGGTGGCCCAAGTGATGCAGGGCTTCTGAAGCATCCCTCCTTCTATCTGAGATTACCCAGAATCCTCTCTTCTACCCCACAGGGCAGAGAGTCCAGTGTATCAACTGATTTAAGTCTCCTGCTATAAAACACTTTGCTTCTATTTAGCACTGTAAGATTCGGTAACTCATATCACTACCAGACACAGGCAGGGGCATGACTTCCTATTCCCAGTTAAACTGGGGACCCCAAATATCTATTTGAGCAGCCATCAATTAACACTTTTGGAAATGGTCGGTTTGCTGTGGGCAGCACTTTAGGTTTTAATTCCTGGGATCCACTTGAGCCTCTTTTGGGTTTTATCCTTTAAACTGAGAGTGATCGATGGTTATGAAAGCTGGAAATGAAGTTGGCTTACATATTGTGTTGTCACCATAAACTCAGAAGGTTCCAGAACATTTGGCTCCGCTCTCTCATTATCCTGAGGCTCAAGGTGAAAGTGAGGAGAGGACTGCAAGTCCTTTGTGGTAAAGAAAGACTGGAAGAAAGAGAAAATGAGGGTTTTCTGTTGTAATTCTTTTGTGGCGCATAAATCATAGAAATCCATTTCTTGTTGCTCTGGAGGTATAAGGTCTAGGAGGTGGCAGGTTCCGTGTCTGGTGAGGGCGGCTTTTGCGTAGATGACATTCTGGCAGCTGTGTAAGCTCCTTCTGCCTCTTCATGAGGGTTCTGCGTTTGTAATCCATCCCTGCTCAAAGTTCCCACCTTTCACCATGACCTTGGAGGTTAGGATTTCAACATGGGGGTTTGGGATAGATCCACACATGACCATGTGGGCCCATGACACAGTGAATGGCAGACCCTTTTCCTGCTTGGACTTGAACTTTTGAAGACACCTTACCTACTTTGTAACTGTCACCTTGGGCTTCCCCTTCCCATATGTGTTTGAGGGCCTCTGGACTTTCCCCTTGGCTCGATGCTGCTCTGAATGCTTAGTGCCTGGGGGACATGGGAAGAGTCCACCTTCCCTTTGCTCCCCATCCCTTAGTAGTACCCCAGAGCCTCACGTACACAGGGACACTGTCACTTAGTTTTTAATCAAGTGACGAATAAAATAGCAATAAAAATGACTGCTTTCGGGGTTCAAGGAAAAATTTTATGAACTTTTGATATGAGCTCTGTCCTCCTCAGAGAAAGCCCCTGTCTTCCTCTCGTCTACATGGCAAGCCCATATCTATCTGATGGGAAGTGGCATGACCTGTGACGGTCTCCAGAGTCTTATCTGCTCAGGAGCAGTGAAAGGCTGTTCAGTATGAACTTGTTCTTAGAGTCCTGTTATTCACGGTGAGCACTGGCAAGAGGATATGCTATGTTGGGTCCCTTTGAAGTTCTCCTGGTTCGCTGTGCCCCCTTCACTGTAGGCCTCAGCATCTGTCGAAGGATACCAATTCTCTAGCCAAGGACAGAAAGGAAGCCAAGACAGAATGAAAGCTGGAGGTCCCATCTTGCTTCTCGTAGTGACTGGGGCCACTTTGCCCTGGGGCTTGGAGGGAGTTTACCAACTATCAGAGTGCCGGCTCTGCACCTTGCATCTATGCGATCCATGTGTCAAACAGCGGCCATTTGGCTTGGCTGTGCCAAGCCCTTTCCTTCTCTTCCAGTGGTTTAATTGGGAAACAGGAATGGGACTCAGCACTGGGCATTCCCAAGCTCCAGGGACAAGTGGTCCTGGTCATTCCTAGTAGCCAGATGGGATCTCCAGCTTTCTGCCTGGGCTCCATCCTGTCCTTGCTAGAAGGACGGTGGCTTTGCAGTGGCTCGGGAAGTAGTGAAGACGAGAGCGCGAATAAACACTCCAGGGACAAGCAGGCATCTGCTCGCCTGCTCTGTCCTAACTCTTTTCAATGGGCCAAAATTCAGGCTCCTTAGACGGAGGTTAGAGAACTTTAGCTATTTCAACTTACATGTATCTTCAAGGTCGCCTTTGGCTCCATCAGGTTCAAGTTCAGGCTGTGGAATCTATATAAGCACCATTCCATGGGCACCAACGTCATAGGTGGTCCAGAGCATGGGGGCAGCCACTGTTGAGCAGGTGGAGGTTTTGGGGATCTGAATGGATGCATCTTTTGTCCCTCTGCACCTGCCTGACAGGATGTGGAGACAGGGTGCATATTTCAGACGGCTGCTTCAATATCCTGAGAAAACCAGGGCTTCCGGGCTGCCAGAGCTGGGGTGGGGTGAGGCGGTTTGCTCTGGGGAACAAAATCCACCCTGGGTTTGGGGTAGGACCTGTTCAAGGGTCAAGAAAAGAAAAGACTGAGCCAGGAAGATGCTGAGTTGAGCTCAGATGAACTGAACGAATGGGAAATTGCTCAGTTCATTTCAGGCAAATGGATGGTCTTTGATATATTCTGGTCTGACTTCTTTTTGAATTTGCAAATGTATGAATGCACACTCATACGGCCATCCTGTTATTCCCTTCCAATATGTTTTTTTTCTTTTTTTGGTTTTTCGAGGTAGGGTCTCGCTCTAGTCCAGGCTAACCTGGGATTCACTATGTAGTCTCAGAGTAGCCTTGAACTCATGGCAACCCTCTACCTCTACCTGCCGAGTGCTGGGATTAAAGGCGTGTGCCACCATGTCCGGCTTCCCTTCCAATATGGCACCCAATAAATTGTATGAGCCACTAACACTTTATTACAGAACAGTCTTCACGTAAGATGCATTTGCCCAACCGTAGGCCAAATGTTCCAAGTGCAATAACCATAGATTTGGTTAAGCTGTGACGTGTTTAAACACATTTTCAAAGGCTGACATTTCAATTTACTAATTTATCATCCCACGGTTAGTCCAGGAGCCTATGCATTGTCCTTTTGCTCTCCATGCATTATTTTACTCCTTACATTCATGTTTATAAATTTCATTTGATTATTTTGCAGGGGAGACACAGAATCAGGAAGGGCATGTTAAAAACCGAGAGGTAGGGACTGGAGATGGCACAGCAGTGAACGCGCTTGCTTGCAAAGCCTGGTGGCCTTGGTTTGGTTTCCCAGCACCCACTTAAAGCAGATGCACAAAGTGGCATTTGGAGTTCATTTGCAGTGGCTAGAGGACCTGCCTGGCATGCTTATTCCCTCTCTCTTTCTGCTGGAAAATAAACAAATAAAAAATTTTAAAAAATATTTAAAGTGGAGAGGGGCTTTTCCCTACCTTGTAAGACTCCTTTTACATTTTGTCTAAACACCTCTTATTTGTTGTCAAACCCGAATTCACAGCCTAGCCGTGAGCAGCAGTTTGGGGGTCATTTTTGTTATCTGTGCTGAGTGCAATCAGGCAACCGAAAGGAGCCACTCACGGGGGCTGGGCAGCTGTGGGTGACTTGGCTCATCTGTCTTTGAAGTGACCAGGGAAAGGATTCCTCTCTTAACTATGGAGGGACATCAGGGCTGGGCGGGCCTCTGCCTCAATGGAGCAACCTTAGAAATTGGAGGAGACTTCTCGAATGTGACATGAATTGCTTTAACAGTTGCGTGTAGAATGGCTGGTCCTCTGCTAGGTGTTAAGACAACCTTTGGGAAGACAGACTGTCACTTCTTATCTTATCTGGCAGCCCCATGCCCTCACAAAGAATGCACCCCAGTCCTCTGCCACCTGACATCACCCCTGACCAAAACCCCAGCACGGGACACTGGGCACCAATGAGAAGCCAGCAGAAGATTGAATCTAGGACTGGCTGTGTTCTGTACAAAAGCCTCTGCTTCTGGGGGGTTCAGGATCTCCTTTAATCCTCCTAGACTAGGGATAAGAGCCTCTGCTTTGGCAGATGACAGCCATCTGTCATTTGAGCAGTTCTAGGACAGCTAGGTGCTTGGAAAAGGTTGGAACTTGTGACCATTAAAACCCAGTGGTGCGTGCATCCCTCAAGAACAGCCTCCCAGGAGTAGAAAACCTTCCAAATGTGCCAAGGCTACTCTCTCTACTCTCCACTCCAAGGACCTCACCAATGCTCAGTTTTCCAGACAAGGGGGTTTTGGGGATGCCAAGCTGGTTGGATACCTGTTGCAGTCAGCTTTCTAGTTGCTGCGCAGAAAGAACCCTAGCAAAAGTGGCTTGTGGAGGAATGGGTTTATTTGGCTTACAGACTCGAGGGGAGACTCCATTCTGGCAGGGAAAACGATGGCATGAGCAGAGGGCTGGACATCACCTCTGCCACAGCACTGCAAACAGCGGCAGGAAGGTGTGCCAAACTCTGGCAAGGGGAAGCTGGCTTATAACCCCATAAGCGTGCCCCAACAACACAGCTTCATAGAGGTTGTAAAACCCAAACTGCTATCAGCTGAGGATTGATCTATCAGAACACATTCAATTGTTTGTGGGGGACACCTGTATCAAACCATGACAGTCCGCCCCTGGCCCCCACAAACTAATAATCATACAAGATATAAACACAATATGTTCATCTCAACTCTTAAGTCCCCGCAGCTTTCAACTGAGCCATAATACCAAAAATAAACCCGTAATGGCACACAACATTCACAATGCAAAACATGAGGCACAGCAAAAACAGATTGACCAATACAAGATTTAAAACAAACAGGGCACCATCAATCTCTAACTCCAAGTTCAATGATTCTAACCAATAACACAAGTCTCTTGGAGATTCAATTCTGCCCCTCCAGCTCAGCTACTCACAGTCCGGGAAAACGTCATCTGGTGCTGGCAGCTCGCCTTGGCACCTATCCATAGTCCTAGAATTCACTGGGTCTCCATTGCAACCCACAGTTCATCCTCATGGCTCCATTGGGCTCCATGCAGGCAACCTTACACACCTGCTTCACATGCCAATGGCCATTTTTCAAAAACAAAACTGTGTTGCAAATCCAATGACCCTCTCTTTCTAACCAATCTCCATTCCACAGAACCGGGTGGGCTACCAATTTGTTAATCCAGGGGGGATCAAAGCATTCAGGCCTCTTACTCCTAAGAGTCCGCATTCTTCCTGTTGTTCCAATGCAGACCAGCTGGCCCAATCTCAATGGTTTTCATCTCTCAAACAATTGCAGGTGAATGGGCAGCAGTTTGGACCCAAAGATCTTCTTTTCTGTGCCATCTCCATCTGCTCACACCACTCCATCTTTACGTAAGACGACCCTGCACAGGTTCCCAGGACATAGGCAGGCAGAACACAGTAAGCCTCTCACGCAAACTGCTTCTGGCACAGTCCTGACCAAGTTCTTTCTCCCCCTCGTAAGCCAAACCTCACAGTCCATAGTTCTCAATACATTCAGGTCTTTCAACTCTGACCAGAATGGTCCATCACGCTGTACTCACAGCACTGCAAGGCACCTCTTTGGACG
>PVHP010014751.1:0-38728 GCA_004024765.1 Zapus hudsonius
TTTTCTTCTATCCACAGCTTATTTATTGGTAGAACAAACAAACAAATGTCAGTGAGGATACATACTGCATGATTGATCTTATTTTAATCTTGTCACAGTAAAGTTCACTTTGTTTGATTACAATGGAAAATTCTAGGTCAGATCATATTCTGGACAATACAAGACTCAGCAAATTTCAAAAGTTTGAAATGAAATATGTAGGAAATCCTAACATTTTGGAAATAAGACTATACTTGTAAGAAACTGACAAGTCATAGAAAAAACAAGAAAAATAAATCATTTACCTAAAATACCTATGAAAATATAAGCCAACAAAATGTGGGATTACAGTTAAACTAGTTTCAAAGGAAATTTTGTAACTTTAAATACTTACGTTGGAAATGAAAGGTTCCCAGCTGGTGGCAGTGTTTGGGAAGGTTGTGGGGCCTTTAGTAGGTGAAGCCTTGTATCTACATTTGTAAAATTTCAGTCTCATTAGAGATTTATTAAAGGTAAGACCATTCATTACAATAAAACCATGGGTATTCTTAGCTGGGTATATAGTAAATGAATATAAGCCTAAGACCCAGAAATTTTCCATTTGTATTATTTAAGGATTGCTAAAAATAATCTAATACATTTATAATTTTCCCTGTTCATGAGGAAGAATGGTATATATTCCTGAAAACAATAGATAATGGATTTTTTTCTGGGCACATTGTAAGGTTGGGCTTTGAGTCTTGTTGAATCTTCCTTTCATGTGTGACCAACGTTTTTGCCACCCTTAAGTACTGCTGAAATTTGCAGACACTTCTCTTAATTTTATTGAAAACATACTAAGAACTTTTTTTCTTTTGAGTCAGTGTTTCATGTAACTTAGCTAACCTTGAACTTGCTATTTAGCTGAGCTTCAGATTCTTCTGACTTGACTTCCTGAATGTTGGGATTACAGGCAAGCACTCTCAGTATTATGCGGTGATGGGGATCACACCCAGGGCTTTATACATGGTTTTTTTTGTTGTTGTTGTTGTTTGTTTTGGTTTGTTTTTTCTTTCTTGCTTTTTATTTATTTATTTGCAAGGGAGGAGAGAGAACAGAATATGAATGAGCTTGCCAGGTCCTCCAGCCACTGCAAACAAACTCCAGATATATGTACTACTTTGTGCATCTGGCTTTATGTGGCTACTGGGGAATTGATCTTGGTTGTTAGACTTTGCAGGCAAGCACCTTAACTGCTGGGCCATCTCTCCAGTCCTGTTTTGTTTTTCATTTTTGTTTTTTTCCAGGTAGGGTCTAATTCTAGCCCAGGCTGACCTGGAATTCATTATGTAGTATCAGGATAGCCTCAAACTAAAAGCAATCCTCCTACCTCTGCTTCCTGAGTTCTGGGATTAAAGGCAAGCAGCATCATGCCCTGCTAAAACTAAATATTTTTAAGTAAAATAGTTGGTGTTAGATAGCAGTTATAACTCAATAATCTTTTAAACTGGAAGAAACTGAAGCAATGAAAGTTAATCATTTCTTTTTCTTTCTAGGAGTTTCTTTGAGTTGCTGCTATTTTTTGGAAGGGATGAATTTTATGAAGAACCCTTAAAGGATATTCTTGGCTCATTTCAGGTAAAAAAAAAAATGGGTTGCCACTTCACATTTTAAGTATATTTAGAACACTTACTCTCCCCCCAAAATACTTTGTAACCTAAAAATTGTGTCCACGTTAGGTGTCCGTATTTAATATCATCCTGTACTGGTCATGAATTCAGTTTTTAGCTGTATTCCCAAGTGGTTTATATCCAGGATTCTAGCTGTATGCTCGCTCATAGAATCATGGCCCATGTAGGCATATGGTTACTTCATCTGCTGTAAAGCTGAAGTGAAGCATTCTTGTTTAGACAACTCCTCCTTGGGGAAATCTCAAAAATGTTAGACATATGTTACTATAGTGTTAAAAGAAAGGCTTATGGTAATTTGGGAATTTGGCTATATTAGGTAAACTATATTAAACTTTTTACTTTTTTTTTTTTTTTTTTTTTTTGGTTTTTTGAGGTAGGGTCTCACTCTAGTCCAGGCTGACCTGGAATTCACTATGTAGTCTCAGGGTGGCCTTGAACTCATGGCGATCCTCCTACCTCTGCCTCCCGAGTGCTGGGATTAAAGGCGGATTAAAGGCGTGCACCACCACGCCCAGCTTTTTACTTCTTTTTAAAAAAGAAAATGTTTATTTATTTGCAAGGTTGGGAGAGAGACAGAGAGAGAAGGGAAGAATGGGCAGGCCAGGGCCTCTAACCTCTGCAAATGAACTCCACATGCATGTGCCATTTTGTGCTTTACATGGCTACTGGGCAACTGAATCTGGGTCCTTAGGCTTTGCAGACAAGTGCTTTAACTGCTGAACATCTCTCCAGCCCTTACCTGTTTTTTTATAGTCATACCAGTTTAGGATTTTGTTCATTTTTTTTTTAACTTAAATAGGACAAACACAGTTTTTTTTTTATCTTAAATATATATTTATTATCCATACTGTGTTACATTATTCAGTGGGCAAACAATGAGCTGTTATCCCTAATTCCCCAATGCCCCCCCACCCCATCCCCAATCAGCTGGATATCCTCCTCCGTGTACCATCTGGATCAGTCCTTGTGTCAGGGGGCCCTGGATAGCCTAGTACTCAGCCCGGACCTCCTGGCTCAAGTGTGTTGTTGCTGTAGGGTGCCATGCCTCTGGATAGTCTCCCCCACCACGGCACTTACAATCTTTCCACCCCCTCTTCCGCATAGTTCCCTGAGTCGTGGTGGATGAGTATTAAGGCTGCTTTAAGATTGTGAGTTTAGGGGTCTTTGTGTCGAAGATCGTTGGTTTCTGTCTCACTGGCTTATCCTGTGTAGGTTGAATGTCTGTGGCTGTGGGTCCCTCACTCCTCCCGTCATTCTCTGCGGGGTTCCATATGGATCCTCCACGGTATGACTGTGGTGGTTCCTCTCCCGCCAGAATCTCAGGCATCGGCCTACAGTCAGTTGTTAGGGTTAGATGGGCCCCAGCTCTCTCACTGCATCCTGAAAAATACAAGCACAATCTCCTTCAGAGAGTGTGGTCGGTCCATATAGGTTAACAAATATACACATCTCTGGTTTACCTAGAGTCTATTTCTAGTAGCCTCTCCGTCAATCGCTCCCTCGGTGCATCTGGACAAACACAGTTTTGCTCAGATTTTAGTGTTAAAATTCAGATTATGATTGAGTAGTTGGGGACTGAAGTCAGCATTTCTAACAAGCTCCTGGGCCGTACTGATAGTGCTAATCCCTGGACCACTGCAAGGTACCAAAGGACCTATTGCTTCTAAGTCTAGCTGGCTGAATTTCTTTGAGGAGATTGGGTGACTCCGGCAGCTGCATCACTGAGAAGGCCATCCCAACTTGGGCTATGACTCATGAAAGGCATATCATTGGAGTTTCCAGTATTTAATGCTTATGTAATCTCAGGGGAGGGCCCTCTTAAGTCTTGTTTCTTGTTCTTCCTGAGTCTCATGACCCCCTCCCTCCCTCAGTGATTATTCCAATCTAGAGGAAAGAGCTACACCCTCATCTACACATACTGTAAACTGCATGTCTCAGCCATGCCACTTACCCTATGTCATGACAGGCAAACTATAAAATATGCAATGGTTTCCTCACTTGCAACGGGGATAGTAGTTAAAGTAGATGTGTAGAGTCATTGTATGGTTAAGTCAGTAAAGTGCTTGGCCTCGATCCTGGCAAGAAGTTCATATTGCTGTTACAAAGGCAGGTAGTAATTGCCTGACTCATGAAAGGGAT
Source organism: Zapus hudsonius (assembly GCA_004024765.1). Classification (NCBI taxonomy): domain Eukaryota; kingdom Metazoa; phylum Chordata; class Mammalia; order Rodentia; family Dipodidae; genus Zapus; species Zapus hudsonius. The sequence goes on from PVHP010014751.1 coordinate 3,789, forward strand.
ACTTCATTAATTTTCTGCTACTATACATAGGAAGACCAAAATATAGCTGTTAATCTTACTCTGTTCTTATAAATCTGACCTCCTAAAATCTGTTATTCAAATGGAAAATTTTAACTAAGTTTATCCATTTGATAATAAATTTCCCTCCATATGATTCATTTTTATAGGCAGGTTTTTTCACAGCTTCTAAAAGTTTTTATTCTTAGCTTTGACTTCTAATTTGCCTCAACATAATATGATATACTTCTCATGTAATGTGCTAACCTCCTTCTCAACCAGAAATCTAGATACCTAGTGAAATGATAAAAATACTGTGAAAATGAGGGAAAAATTCATTGTGAATGCTGGAAACGAGGATAACAGCCTTGAGCCAAGCAATCAGATGAAACACAAAGCCAATGTGAGGGATGAATCAAACAAGACTTGAGTGAATGTATTGAATTAGGAGAATTTGTGAACAAAGCAGAAACACACTATTTGCTGTGCCCCACCACCAGTGTAGTGTGTAACAGAGGCTAGAAGAAATGGCAAGTAGTGGAGATTTGATGTGAAGTTCACCAGAAATGTAGTAGAGCCTCCAAATCAAACGTAGCGGCCCTCAGGACCCTTACTAGGAAGGGTCTGCCTTTGCAAAAAAGCAGTCTCTCCATTAAGAAAATGAGGGTATTACCCAAGTGAAATACAACCTCCCCAATACTCATAGATAAGAAAGTCTGTAAGGAGCAGTTTTCATATTACAGGCCATGGAGCTAACAAAGTAAGCTATATTACACACTTTCTTCTCTGTTTGCTCTTGAAGAATTGTGACCTATTTATCAACTAGTAAAACAACTCTTTGATCTAGGTATTCTGGGTAAACATAGCCAAGCAGAAAACATACAAGTTATCATTATTTGCACAGAAAGATGCTACAGTTTTTTTTAAAGGATCTGTGTGTTTTTGCTGAGGTTGACTTTAAGGTTTCTCTAGTGAAACTGTAAAAAGAAAATACAATTGAGACAGGATAGGAGAAAGCTAGGCAGGTTTCAGGCAGGGATAGAGGCCCACAGGAAACCAGAAGATACCAAACACATGATTTCTCATCTTGGGACAAGAATGAACACTCCTAACTTGGATTCGAACTCGTGCCTGACATTGTTCTAAGACACCCCCCCCCATGCTGTCCACAATTGAACATGCTATGATCCCAGCCCCACCCAGATATGGGTGGACTGTATGATCTATCCTCCAGATCAGATGACAAATCAGATCTTTCCCAGCCTACCTGAACTAAACCCTATAAAGCTGACAGTCTGATGGGGCTCTCCCCCTCTCCTTCCTGAGATCCTCTTGTCTTCGTCTGGTGTGGTCTGAGCTTCCCCCACGGGAATCTCAGTTCCCAGCCCCACTCGTTCGCCTGGCCAGGTGGGGAAGGGAGACCTAACCCTGTTTTATAATGTCTCTTGAATTCTAGTCTCTGCTCTGTCTGTCGGATGGTCTCTAATTTACCATGTGTGGATTCTCACTCAGGATCTGCCATGCGGGCTCTCCATTTTTCCCTGCTTCTCTTGAGAAAGCATGAGGCCAATGCCAAGTGTGCCCCCCCCTTTTAATCCTAATCTCCCTGCTCTGTTTCACGATCCCATTGCCACATGGGATCTGCCACCACCCAGCCCCTGTAAATCTTTCCTCAAAGCTTCCCATGTGTTTGCAGCCCCTTTTGAACTTCACTTAAGCCCAAGTTCTCCCAAACTTCCACTTTTCTGAAATTTTTTTTTTTTCACATGAAAATGTTCCAGTCTTCCTTTCCCGGTCCCAATTCCCTTTAAATAAACTCCACAAATTGTGATTTCTGCTTTAAAAAACTCAGTAATTCACAATTTGTCCTTCTGAGTTCCATCTTTATTGTTCATTAAAGATTATGAAAGAACCCAAAATTTGGGAGACCCCCATGAACTCCAAAATTCCTGAATCACAATCATGAAGATCATATGGAGGTCAAGATATTGTGTAAAGATGAAACCACTAAACAATGTGATGAAACTGAAGTAAAAATCCAAAATAGTGAAACCATTCCTAAAAATTATAATCAATAGCTACATTCTTATTGTTGGAATTTTCCACTTTCATAATTAAAGAAAATTCATACAAGTTTGGGACTCATGTGGAACTCAGACAGGCAATGAACTCCTGAATAGCAACAAATACCAGAATAAATAATGTCTGGAACTTTTCAAGGGAGGAAAAAGATTGGTATAGTTTATGAGAGAGGACAACAGAAACAAATGCTTGGTAAACTGACTACAAGTCTTTTATCAGGCAGACATGCTAATTGACCAAAACAAAATTTCCAGATAAGATCATTACAGGATACATCTGCATCATATAGGATTACCTTGAGTAAGCAAATAAAATTTGAGGAATCAAAAATTCTTAAACTGTCCTTTCTAGCATAATTGTGAATATCCTATTAATGTGAAATGATTCAGGAATAATAAAATTTAAGTTGTGAAAAAAGGACAATAACCTAGAATTAAATTTTCAGGTTATAGTAGGGAGTGGATGAGATGAGGAACACAGGGAAGAACCAGGTATATTTTGAGGAATATAGGTTGAAGTAACTGCATGAAAGGTCACTTCCTAAATGAGGGTGAGGGAGGGGAGAACAAGATGTAGAAATATGTACTTTCCACTATAGATACACTGTTTTAAATGTCATTGTGAAATCTTAAGTACTGATGCCGTGATGGTTAGATTCATGGCTCTTTATATAATTTTCTTTTAGCATATATTAATCATAAATGACAGACTTCATTATGTTATTTTCATACATGTCTATGATGTATTTTGACCATGTTCCCCTCCCATAACCTTCTTACCCCCCATTAGTTCCCAGTTAGTTTCCCTCTCTCCCTTCCAGGTGGTCATTTTTTCCCCTTTTGACACATTGAGTTTAACTAGGGCTGCTTCCCTGACTGTGGTGAGGGATGACAGGCATGGACAGTTTACTAGTGGCTAGATCACTGAAGAAAGTATGTCTCCCTCCCCAAGCAGCCCTGGTGCATAGCCCCTAGGGAAGGGTGAGCCAGTGTTTTGTTTATTTTTTTTTTAATTTTTTTGGCTTTTTAATATTTTTATTTATTCATTTTCAAGCAGAGAGAGAGAGAGAGAGAGAGAGAGAGAGAGAGAGAGAGAGAGAGAGAGAGAGAGAGAGAGAGAGAAAGAGAGAGAGTACACCAGGGCTGCCACCTTGTGGGTGTGGCTTATGTGGGATCTGGGGAATTGAACCCATGGCCTTAGGCACTAGAGGCAAGTGCCTTAACCGCTGAGCCATCTCTCCAGCCCTGTTTTGTTTATTTTTAAAGGTCACTTTGCTTCACTGGGAAAATGAGTATTTCTCTTTGACTCTTCACCAAAACCTCAAAGCCTAGACTATGGCCCCTAGGTAAAACACTTTCTAAGTTCTAGTATTCCTCAAAAGAACTTTGTTATGGTGGCTGAAAGAACGCCACCAGATCATCTTTATAGACGACATTGTGTGTAGTGGTTTCAAATTTTCATTAAATTTTCTTATCAATTACAACTTATTTCCTCTCTCTGCTCAACTCCATTTCAACTACATATAACTTTTCCTCCCTCAGTTTTTGCATTCTTAACCAAATTCTAACTCTCCATCCTCTTCCTCACTACACTCTTTGATTTGGTGGACAGATACTGACCTTTATCCTTTTCTCTTCAACAGTTCAATCATAATCCCTTAGTGATGTGTGAATTTTGGGGTTCAGGGGGTGTCCCCAGATTTATAAACCCCAAGTTTCAGGTTCTTTCCTAATCTTATTGAAGAATAATAACGATCGAATGAAGGACAAATTATGAACTCTTGAGTTTATTTGAGGAGAAATCACAATTTGTGGAGTTTATTTAAAGGGAATTGGGACTGGGAAAGGAAGACTGGAACATTTTCAGGTGGGATACATACCTCCAAGAGATGAGAGTTAATGAGAAATTGAAGCTTAGAGAGTAAGTTAGAATGAAGCTGGGAACCTGTGAGGCTAGAAAAACTGAGGCTTACAAAATGAAGTTCAGAAGAGGTTGCAAACACGTGGAAAGCCAAGTCAGCTGGGGTTAGAAGGTGAAGTTAGAATGGAGCTGGGGATCACGTGGAAAGCCAGAGCAACTGGGTCTTAGAGGGTGAAGTTCCAAAGGGCTGCAAACACATGGAGCCACCCATGTGGTGGACCTGAGTGACTGTCAGCACATAATAAATTCAGAGACCGTAAGACAGATGGAGTGGGAGATTGAGATTAAAGAGGGGAACACACTTGACATCATCTCAAGGGGGTAAGTAAGTGGGAGAAGGAGATAGTCCACATGTCTGATCCAGAGTGGGAATCCACACATGGTAAATTGGAGACCATCAGACAGCTAGAGCAGAGAGACCAGAATTAAAGAGACATTAAAAGACAAGGTTAGGTCTCCCCCACCCAGCCATCTGGCAGAGTGGGGCTGGCAACCGAGACTCACCTAGGAGAAGCCCAGAAGCAGACTAAGTAGGAGCTGGAGAAGGTCTCAGAAAGAAGAGTGGGAAGCTGAGAGGGGGTCCACCCAACTGTTACCTTTATAGGGTTCAGTTCAGGTAGGTGGGGAAAGATGGAAAATGGCAGAGAGAGAAGAGAGAGACACAGAGAAACAGAGAGAGGCAGGAAGGCTTTACTAGGTTAGTTCCAAGATTATATCTTCCTCTAGCCAGTCTAACCCAGAATTCACTATCTAGTCTCAGGGTAGTCTCAAACTCATGGCAGTCCTCCTACCTCTGCCTCCCAGGTGCTAGAATTAAAGGTGTGTCCACTTTAGGTTAGTTTTACAGATGGGAAATGGTAGAAAGGTGACATGAGAAAAACATATAGACAAGGAAATACCAGGTGTGTTTGAGAGGTGTGAGACTAGGCTGGAGGAACGAGCTCATGCTGTCATAGGTAAGTAGCCTCTTTCCAGAGAAATGAACTGATGATCACAGAGAGGTTGAGTAACTTGCTATTTACAGAATTTTTGTTTGTTTGCCTGCTTGTTTTAATTTGAGGAGGTAACTTATTTTCATGTTTAATCTTGATAATGATTCTTTGGTTTATTTGATTGAATGATTCTTTTTCTTAAAGTTTAATTTTCCTCAGATTGTGGGAGTGTCAATAGAGCCCAGCAGTTTGAAACCAGCCTGGGGAATAGGAAGACCCTGTTTGAAACTTGGTTTTCAATTTTTTTTCTTGTTCTTTTATAAAACCAATAAAACCTCTTCTTTCCTTAACCAGGAAGGGAAAGTAGTGTTAGAAATCAACTTTTAGTCTAATATGGAATGGTCCAGTGATGGGAAATGTGACACTTAATTCAAGTATTAATGTCCCCTTTGGATATGCAGCTTGATGATTTCATATGATAAGTAATTTTTTTTTAAAGGTGCGTCTCATTCTAGCCCAGACTAATGTGGACCTCATTTGCTGGAAGTGAGCCGCAGTGCCCAGCTTGATAACTAACATTTTTGGAGAGAAAAAAAATTATCATGAAGCATATTTTTAAAAAATATTTTATTTATTTATTTGAGAGCGAGAGAGAGAAAGAGGCAGACAGAGACAGAATGGGCACACCAGGGCCTCCAGCCACTGCTGCAAATGAATTCCAGACACATGTGCCCTTTTGTGCATCTGGCTTTACATGGGCACTGGGGAATTGAACTCAGGTCCTTCTGCATTGCAGGCCTTAACAGCTAAGCCATCTCTTCAGACCCATGAAGCATATTTTATACTGTTTTAATTGCTAAGGTATTTTGTGAGCACAGAAAAACACAGAAAAATTGTAGCAATTGTTTTTGTTTTAATTGATATGCAGATAATTTTGAATTTTGTATAAAGCCAGTTTCAATATCTAGTTTTTAAAATTGCAAATTAAAATTATTGAATAAAATAGTTAAACAGCTAAACAAATATAAGTCTAAATTCAGTAAACTTATTAAAATCAAATTTCATTAAATCACAAACTACTTTTTTTTTAATTAAGTAGAAAGTTTATATGAACAAGGCATGTGTTGGTACCACCTCCTTGCCCCCCCACCCCCTTCCACATGGGGTTGAGGCCTATGCGAGCTTTGAGTTGTGCCAGCAGCAGTCAGTTACTGGGTGGTTCAGTGCCTCTGGGTATTCTCCCCTCCATGAAAGGCTCTTAGTCTTTCCACCCCCTCTTCCGAAAAATGCCATGAGCCATGGTGGGTGAGTTCAAGTCTACTATAGTGTTAAGCTCTTAGCAGCCTCTGGAATTCTGCTTTGGAGCATCTTGAGTCTCCTCAGTGTCCATCTCCATGTCCTGGCACAGGTTGTCGGGCTTGCTGTGTTGTGGGAGCAGCACTCTTGCTCATCTCGCCACTTCCTCTGTGGTTTCACCTGGGGCCTAGCTGATGTGTGAGGGGTGGAAGTTTCATATTTATAGAAGATAGAAGATGCTCTAAAAACATTTGATGTCTTTAAATACCCAGAAGATGAAAAGTATTACTACTCATTTTATCTGTATATGTTTTTCTAAAACTTGGTGCAAGCTGTTCATATTTTAGGTTTGATTTATTTCTTCATCCTCCCATTTCTTCATCCCCAAACTACAAATCTAATTACTAAACAAAGGGAAGTGTAATATTGTATGTTTCAGCCTTCTAGCACAGCTTACTTACATATTTGGCATACATTCAGGGTACAGCAAAGGACCTATGTTTTCGTGCCAACCAGAGTGCATATTAAGCAGTGCCCATGCTATGCCCTCATTATTAGGGTATTGCCTGACATTGTTAAGAATTTTTTGAGCTCTCATAAATATGAGCATTTAATTTTCAGTTTTCTCATCCTGGTTCATTCCCTAGAAATGATTCACACATGAGTTTTTTTAACTTATGCTTTATCACTGTTTTAATTGATTTTTAAAGTCCAATTATGTACATACTGTATAACCTTAGACATTAAAACCTATTTGTAGACACTAATTAACCTTACCTTGTAATTTAGTAGCTGTCTGCCTCCTTGACCATTAGTCAGGCACTTTATTGACAATGATGATCAAGTTTAGTTCTTAACCTCTTTATATTCACAAATCCAAAATGATTTTTCTCTTCTAGGAATGCCAGAACCACCTCCGCAGATATGGAAATGTGAATCTAGAACTGGTGACTCGAATCATTAGAGATGGTGGCCCATGGGAAGATCCAGTGTTGCAAGCTGTTCTTAAAGCCCAGCCAGCATCTCAGGAGATAGGTACTTCAGGAGATAAAGCAAAACCAACATTTGTGAGAAGCAAACATAATTTTGTTTCCTAATTAGAGCAGTAGTAGTTATTTTTTAAATCTCATGATATAAAATAATGAAGTAATATATTTTAAAATGAAAAATGTTTGTTATTCTAATTAGGCCCAACATGATTTTTGATACCAGATTTGATATATTTCTTGTATTGGGAATTTATATTTATTGGATGTTACTTATTTACAGGGAGTGTGTTTTTGTCCCTTATAGTTAAAAAAAAAAAATCTAAGTCGGGGCTTCTTTTTGAAGAAGTTCACAAACCTCAAAAGTTGTCTTCTTATAAAAGCACATGGAATCTCCCTTGTGTTGGAAGTGTGTTCCTGTGAGGGCTGGAACTCTGAATTTATTGTCACCAATATTATAGTTTAGACAGTACTGTGTATGTGTTTTATAGTTAGCTCAGTGCCTGGTCCAAATAAGACTTAAATAGATACTTGTTGATTGAATGAATGACCACATGATGAATGAACGGGTGAATTAAATGGATAAGTATATTTCAGTTGCAAATACATTAGAGCACTCTTCCCAAACTTAACTAGAGAGGTTGTCTTATCTCCTCACTACCTCCATCTTTTCTTTGAGTTCACTTCCTGTGAAACAGATGATAGCGTAAACCCTTGCAAGACAAATTTCTTACTGAGGCAGCAAAGTCTGTCAGCTGTTTCTCTCTGGTTAATCCTTTAGCTTAATATTGAGCCCGGGATGTGTTGGACCACCAGAGTTTAGGATGAAAGCTCAGCAGTAGTGTATATGCAATATGTGGACAATAATTTGAGTGTATGGAGTCTATGGAGTGCAGTTATAAGAAAGCCAAGAACAGATAAATCATTCAGCAACCTGTTAGACCTTGATCTGATGAGAAAGACGCTAGAATGTGCTGAGCAGGTTAGGCTGTTTCCATTTGTACTAGGTTAAGAAGTAGAGTGAGTGGTGAATGGAGAAGGAGCTATGATTGCCAGGCTGAAGAGCAAACCAGTGCTACATAACTAAAGAGATAAGACTAGGAGAAGCAGTTTGCAAAATTACCAACACTACAAGAAAAAGACACTGCTGTGTACAACAGTGACATATGGGCCTTGGAAAGGGTTTATAGGAAAAGAACGTCTGAGAGGGCTTCACTTGGACCTGACTTGACTTATTGATGAGTCAAATATCAGAAAGACAAAAGTCACATCTGGCATAAATTGGAAAATGTGACAAGAAAAATAGGCCATAGCATAAAGACAGCATAAGAAGGAGTGTTGTCAGGAGAAGCAAGTTTGGCCATTGAAGGGTGTTCTTAGGCTTTTCTAAGCCAGGCAAGGACAAGCCTGTTGTTAGCTGATGTGAGCATTGATGGTCCTTTGGACTAGAAATCACATTCAAATAATGAATGTTCCTTTCATAGCTTAGTATAATTAATTCAAAGCCAGTGTTTTCTTATCATACATTCTAAACAGAATTGCAAGGCAGCTGTTCAACCAAAAGAAAACATTACTCATAAGCACATTCATAGCTACTGCTAAAACATGTGAATGAATAGTTTAAAAAACTTTCGTATTCAAAATCAGAAACATGTACTAGTTCTATATCTGTCACTTACAATTTTTTTGTCATTGGGCAAGTCATTAATCCTCTCTGAAACTTAGTTTTGTGATGTGTAAAACATATGTCATAATACCTATCATCAAGTTGTTATGTCTAAATCAAGTTCAGTAGCTAAGGCTGCTTCTATGTTTTGAAACTGAAAATAAGTATGTTAGTAATTTCCCTTAATGATTCCTGAACGTCTAACAGACATACTTCTTTGTACTACGTCAGATTAATTTTATTTTAAGAAATAGCAAAATAATTATTCAGCTTTTTCATTAATTTAGCTTATTTCTAGATGATTAGTTTGAATGAATGTGGGGCTCAGTTTTTTCAAAAATAGAAAGTGATACTTAAATTACTGGCTACTTTAGTTAGGTTTTTTTTTTTGTAGTAACATTTCAAACAAAGTTTGAATATTTTTTGAGAATAACTTGCTTTTCTTTTTAATACAGTGAATAAATATTTAAGTTCTGAAAATCCACTGTTTTTTGAACTACGTGCCAGATATCTAATTGCTTGTGAACGCATACCTGAAGCAATGGCTCTTATTAAATCTTGTATAAATCACCCAGAAATCAGTAAAGACTTGTATTTCCATCAAGCTCTCTTCACATGTCTGTTTATGTCACCTGTAGAAGATCAGCTGTTCCGAGAGGTACTATTTAAAAGTATTTTTGTCTATTACCTTTTTTTTTTTTTTTTTTGTTTTTGTTTTTCGAGGTAGGGTTTCACTCTAGCCCAGGCTGACCTGGAATTCACTATGTAGTCTCAGGGTGGCCTTGAACTCATGGTGATCCTCCTACTTCTGCCTCCTGAGTCCTGGGATTAAAGGCGAGTGCTGGGATTAAAGGCGTGTGCCACCACGCCCGGCTGTCTATTACCATTTTAACAGTACACAAACACTGATCAGAAGGGAAGCATTTTGTTGTTGATTTCCCTTTTCAGTAATGCCAGATACAGAGATCACATGGTCCAGAAGTATTTTCTCTGGGCACCATTCCTCAAGTCCATTGTGAATTGTTAATTCAGAGCCTCATTTTAACAGATGATGAGATTAAGACATCATGATGTTGCTTCTTAAAATGCTAAGAAGTTAAAAGTTAATTTTTTAAAAATTAGAATATTTTCCTAACTTGCAATGGACATTAATAACATTACAAGCACTTAAAAAAATGTATGTGCTATACAGTGACATGAGACCATGATGACATTTCAGTGAACTTCATAGTAGGTTTTACAGAAGACAACTAGGAATTCTTAGGACTTCTTGGTTCAGTAATAACTACAAGTGGATTTGTAGACATTTTTTAATGATATGAAATTCTTTCTTCTAGCATTTATTGAAAACTGATTGTAAGAGTGGAATTGACATCATCTGTAACACTGAAAAAGAAGGCAAGACAACTCTTGCCTTACAACTCTGTGAATCCTTTCTGATTCCACAGCTCCAAAATGGGGACATGTACTACATATGGTGAGCATTCTAATTTAACACTCAAGTAGTAGAAGGGATAACAGAAGAATTGATTAACAGACTTTGTTTTCCTTAAAACTGTGTGAAAAGATTTTAAAAAATACATTCACTGTTTTTTTTAAAAAGGTGCACTATAAAAATTAAAAACAATCACATGCCAGTAATTGGTAGATTAAATGTTTAAAGTACGTGTTGTAATGAAACAATTTTGTTTAGAATTAAATATTCAATATGGAAGAGGAGTTAAAAATGATATTTACAACTATTTAAAAGTAGGATATTTAATAGCAAGTTACTTTGCAATTTGTAACTTCCAAGTGTAGCAGAAGATTGGTTTTCGTACCTGTCCTTCAAGTGCTGTTAGGTGAGACCATGAGTGTCATTACAGCAGGTTATTCTTTGTTTGTTTGTTTGTGGGGAGAAAGAGAGAGAGAACGAGGGAAAGAATGGGGGTAGAGAGAGGATGGACACACTAGGGTCTCCAGCCACTGCAAAGTAACTCCAAATGCATGTGCCACTTTGTTCATCTGGCTTTAAGTAGGTACCGGGGAAAGGAACCTTGTTAGCTTTTACATGTGTATCTGGCTTCATACAGGTCCTGGGGAATCAGACCCAGACCATCAGGCTTTTCACATAAGCAACTGCAAGCACCTTTAACTGCCCAGTCATCTCTCCAGTCCTATCAACCTATTTTAACTAGATGGTTTTGGTTTTCTACTCACAACTCCTGTGTATTTTCTTCTTCTCTTGGTTAGTGGAATTTCGGTGCTGTAGGGAGGGACATTTCAAATGGAACAATGCCTGTCTTCTGATTTTTGGCTACAGAAATTCTTCAGAGGAGAAGCTGAGTGTGTGACTAGCTGCCCAGCCAGAAAAGAATTCACCCTTCTTTTTGTACTCCCTTCTGAGTAGCCTGAGATTTGATAGTCTGCCCTGACATTCCTTCTAAATCTCTAAATTTCTGATTGCTGAGTTCATTTTTCTTGTTTAAAAAAGATTTAATTTCTTAACTATAATGTGAAGAACAGAATTCTTAGTTAGGAGTCATGGTGCACGTCTTAAGTCCCAGCACTCTGGAGGCTAAGGTAGGAGGAAGACCATGAAGTCAAGGCCACCCTGGGGCTACAAAGGTCAGCCTGGGCTAGAGTGAGACCCTACCTCTGAGGGGCGGGGGGATAGAATTCTTTTTAGCCTCAAAGTTTGTCTTAACTATTTTATCCGAAATTTTCTATCTTTTCCCCTCACTGTGGACAAAACTAGATCTGCAATTCATTTTTTGCTACATCATCTCAAGCTAATGGGACTTTTTATATTTCTCTATCACTTATGATGGTGATGACAATAGCAGCTGCTAATAGTTGGTGAGGGCTTCCTATTTTCTATGCTTTATACGCATATCTAATCCAATAATCAAGTCATTTAGTCAGAAAAGACCAAAACAGGATTAAAATTCACAGTTTGACTCAGCCTCTGCTATTAAATATTACTTATTGAAAATAGTCTACAATATTGGTTTCTAAATTTACAGTAGTCTATTAAAAGCCATGGTGGATGGTTTTAAGTTATAGCATCAATATTAGTACATTGGGACTTGAACTTCTGTTCTGATCTAAAGGAAAGATATCTCAGGTATACCAGCATTCCTTATCACTGCAAAAATTGTAATTTGTAATTTTGCCCCCTGATTTTTTTTTTTTTTTTTTTTGAGGTAGGGTCTCACCCTAGCCCAGGCCAACCTGGAATTCACTATAACTCATGGCAATTCTCCTACCTCTGCCTGGTGTGCTGGGATTAAAGGTGTGCACCACCGCCCCCCCCCCAAAAAAAAAAAAAAAGCCCTCCTGGCTTCTTTTAACCTCATACAGGGATCATGGTAGTATGGGGATTACAGTGTACAGTTACACTCAGTTCATGTATATTTCAGTAAGCAGCTATAAGATCAGGGAAAGTTTAACAAATATCTGTATTTGAATCTGTGTTTTGATACGTCTCTTTTTTCTCATTTACAGGGAATTGATTTTCATATGGAGTAAACTACAGCTTAAATCTAATCCTTCAAAACAGGTTTTTGTAGATCAGTGTTACCAGTTTTTAAGAACAGCAACTAATGTGAGAGTCATATTTCCTTTCATGAAAATCATTAAGGATGAGGTAAATAGAATATTTATCCCTTGACTTTTAAATTAAATTTATTTGACAGTTCACTGAAACCTGAATATCATATAAAATTTATTTGGCTCTGTAATTTTAGGTAATAAGATCTGTTGAGGTCACATTCTTTATGTATCACACCCACCTCCTACAACACCAAGCTCCCAACATGGTATAAAAGGGTAAACATGAGAGAGAGAGAAGAGAGGGTATAAAAGGGTAAACATGAGAGAGAGAGAGAGAGAGAAGAGAGGGTATAAAAGGGTAAACATGAGAGAGAGAGAGAGAGAGAGAGAGAGAGAGAGAGAGAGAGAGAGAGAGAGAGAGAGAGAGAGAGAGGCCAATCTATTGTTGCTAAAAATTTCATACAGGAACAATTTTTTTCTATATGAAACTCTTATTAATAACATTGTTCTAAGTCTTGTTTATTGAAATTTAATTACTTTGTAAATGAACTTTATTTGTATCTCTAGGCAGTATCCATTCATCGTCTCAGAAAAACTTAGTTGAGAGTTTTAACTTGTGTTCATGTTAAAAGGAACAATGAATTTTTGAGAGTTTTTGAAACTTAAGGACAAATGTTTCAAGTGTTTATTTGAACTAATTATAAAACCAGTTTTTAAAGAGAGAATTGGATCAAGTTTTCCTTGGTCCACTTGCTAATGAGTATAATTTTACACACCAATCTTGCCACACAAATGAAAGATCCTTCCATTTTCCCCTTAAATGTTAAAAAGACCTTACAAAAAGTTAAAGCTACCCTACCCATTTTAGCTTCATTAAGTTGACTTTTTTTTTTTCCTTTGGGTTTTAGAGGTAGGTTCTTGTTCTAGCCCAGGCTGAGCTGGAATTCACTGTGTAGTCTTAGGGTGGCCTGGAACTCACAGTGATCCTCCTACCTCTGCCAAGTGCTGGGATTGAAGGACTGCATCATCATGCTCTGCCTAAATTGATGTTTTATGTGGTTTACTTTTAAATATATAAGGCAACATCAATCAAATATTTTGTTCTCTTACCTCCACAACCAATACTAAGACTTAGATTAATTATAAAAACAGGAAAGATGTGTGGGTAGTGCAGGAAGGAAATTCCAGAGACTCAGGAAGCCATTAAGCCTGGGATAGAATTGCAAGACCCCACCCCTAGGGCTATATAAAGGGAAGAAATTCTCCTTGCCCTCCTGCCTGTTTGCTATTGTGTGTTTGGTGTAGGTGATGGGTTTTTTTCTCTGCTCAGACCTGTGAAAGAGGGCCAGCCTCTTTCACTGTTACGGAACTTCCCCTCAATCTATAGTTTCAATAAATACTTTCCTCCCATTAAAAAAAAAAAAAAACAGGAAAGATAAAGCCACACTACATTTTTAAAAAATATTTTTATTTATTTGCAAGCATAGAGAAGTAGAACAGAGACAGAGAATGGGCTCACCAGGGCCTTTAGCCTACAAACAAACTCCAGATACATGCTTCACTTTGTGCATTTGGCTTTATGTGGGTACTGGGTAATCAAACATAAGTTGTTAGGCTTTACAGTCAAGTGCCTTAAATGTTGAGCCATCTCTCCAGCCCCCACACTATATTTTTTTAATTCTACTTAATTAAATCTTTATGTGTAAAGAGGCAGCCATAAATGATATAATTAATATTTTCTTATTTATGTATTTATCACAAATATTTTCTGATCACTCATTTGTATAACCATGTGGTAGTCACATTCCCATGATATGAAGTAGGAGCATTGTATCCAAGGATTTTTTGTATCTAATTTATTTTTATTTATTTGAGAGAGAGGGAGAGGAAGAGGGAGGCAGATACTAGAGTGAGAATGGGTGTGTGCATGTAGTCATTGCAGGCCAAGCAACTCCAGACACATGCACCATCCTGTGCATCTGGCTTTATGTAGGCACCAGGGAATTGGATCCAGGTCCTTAGGCTTTGCAGGCAAGCATCTTAACCACTGAACCATCTCTCCATCTCTTTATTTCGTTAGTTTCATTCATAGCATCCTTAATAAATAGTGAAATGTCAGTTCAGATGTATTGTCAATGAGCCTCTCCCAACACAAAAACTGGGAAAGTCAACTATGGGATAGAATTCTTATAACATTTGATGAGCATCAGAATTACCTGTAAACTTTATTTTAAAGATAAAGTCATATCCCTATATGATTCTCATTTGTGCCAAAAGCTGCGAAACATTGTGACAGAAGCCTTCCTTACATTCTACTGATTATTACAAAGCTTTTTTACTTTCACATATCTTATCAACCACAGGATCATTACATTAGGAAGACTTCAAAATTGAAATTAGTATTAAAAACGGGGTGTTTAATAGTATGTACTCTACTAATAAACACTTTCATTTGATGGGATTAGAGCTCAAAAATACCCCACAATCATTAAAGGATTTTTGTTTAAAAAAATAGTCTGCTCCCTTTTTGATGATCTTGAAATTTTTAATCCTGAACATCTAAGTAAATTACAGTCTTAAGAGTCCAAATAGGTGGTGTAGGTAGAACTTAGGAGAAACCCAGACAAGGAATTCTGTTTTGCATGAAAAGTCTAGGTGGGAGAAATGTTTAAAATTGCATATAAATTAATCATTCTGCCAAATGATGTGAGAATGGTACCTAATGTAAGCCTGGATCCTGTGTGGAGTGGTGTGTGTGTGTGTGTGTGTGTGTGTGTGTGTGTGTGTGTGTGTGTGGTGCTGCACTTGAGAGTGTGGGTGCTCATGTGGGGAGAGGCCAGGGAGGACATTGCGTCTCCTCCATAGCTCTTCTACCTTACTTTCTGGAGATGGAGTTTCTTTCTTTAAAGTTTTTTTTGAAAAACTTCTATTGACAGCTTCCATAAGTATAGACAATAAACAGTTTTTTTCCCTTCCCCACTCAAATCCACCCTCCAAGATGGAGTTTCTTATTGAACCCACAGCTGCTCTTTTATTGGTAGACAGGCTGACCATTGAGCTTTGGCCATTATCTATCTGGTCTCTTCTCCCCATAGAACTGGAGTTACGGGCATGTGTGCCAACCCAGCTGTTTACTTGGTTTCTAGGACTCAAACTCGGGAAGTCTCAGACCCTCTTAGGCCCTCATGCTTGGGTAGCAAGCACTGGTACCCACTGAACCTCCTCCCTGGCCCTGTAAGAAATCGTAATCACCTGTTTGTGAAGCATTGCGTTGTTGATCATAGGTTTTATCAAACTTGAACATAAAAAATAAAAAATCCAAGCCGGGCGTGGTGGCGCACGCCTTTAATCCTAGCACTCAGGAGGCAGAGGTAGGAGGATCACCATGAGTTCAAGGCCACCCTGAGATAGTGAATTCCAGGTCAGCCTGGGCTAGAGTGAGACCCTACCTCGAAAAACAAAAAAACAAAAAAACAAACAAAAAAAATCCAGCTTATCTGGATGCTCAAACAATGAAAGTTCTATATTAAACTTATATTTAATAGGAATATTTTTCTTTTTTCAGGTTGAAGAAGAAGGCTTGCAAATTTGTGTTGAAATATGTGGCTGTGCTCTGCAGCTAGACCTTCATAATGATCCTAAAACTAAGTGTCTGATTTATAAAACAATTGCACATTTTTTGCCAAATGATTTAGAGATTCTCAGGATTTGTGCACTCTCCATCTTTTTTCTCGAGCGTTCCTTGGAAGCTTACCATACTGTTGAAGAGCTTTACAAGCGGCCCGATGAAGAATACAACGAGGGCACAAGTACTGTTCAAAATCGTGTTCGCTTTGAACTACTCCCGATTTTGAAAAAGGGATTGTTTTTTGATCCTGAATTTTGGAACTTTGTAATGATTAAGAAAAACTGTGTGGCATTACTGAGTGATAAATCAGCAGTAAGATTTCTAAATGAACATACACTGGAAAAGTCCACAGCTCATCGAAGAAAGATGGTAGAGCAGCACAGTTTTGATGCTCTCCCAGATCACAGCATTAGAGAGACTGATCTTGAAAGGTCTGGGGTGCACCCTAAAGGTCATGTGACTACAAAGAAAAACCTTAGTGGTCTTAATACTTCCAAAGTAGATCACAATGTCCCAAGGCACCGGTGTGTGTTATGTAACAAGGAATTCCTTGGTGGTCACATTGTAAGGCATGCCCAGGCTCATCAGAAGAAAGGCAGTTTTTCATGTGTTATATGTGGTAGGAAATTTAGAAACCGAGGACTCATGCAGAAGCATTTAAAGAATCATGTTAAAAAGATACGGAGACAGCAGATTGCTACGGCACATCAGGATGACCGGGAAATCATTGCTCTGGAAGAAAGAAACTGTTCCACTTCCTCTATTACACTTATAAATGGGAATTCTGATAATAAGGATTTAGAAACAGTGACACTGACTACTTCCAGTGATAGAAAGAAAGATACCATCTCTGAGCGTGTGGCTGAACTGATTGAAATTCCTATTGATTTATCAGAGGATGCTGTTCAAAACATTGCTGAAAATGGCAGACCTGACATTTCTCTAAATAATGTCTCCAAACCTTTACCTCAATGTGTGGATGACTATGAGGAGGAAGAAAATGAAGAAGGTGGTTATGAAGAGGATTACGACCTGAATCACGAAAGCTCAGTGCTTCATAAAATCAATGGAACTGTGTGCCATCCAAAAGATGTATATGCGACAGATCAAGAAGGAAACTTTAAGTGCCCTGCTCTTGGCTGTGTTAGGATATTTAAAAGAATTGGATTTCTAAATATACATGCAAGGACTGTACATCCAACTGATTTAAATGTGAGACAAACAGTCATGAAGTGGAGTAAAGGAAAATGCAAATTTTGCCAAAGGCAATTTGAAGATTCTCAGCATTTTATAGACCACCTTAATAGACACAGCTACCCTAATGTATACTTTTGTTTACATTTTA
The DNA here is from genome assembly GCA_004024765.1 of Zapus hudsonius. NCBI lineage: Eukaryota > Metazoa > Chordata > Mammalia > Rodentia > Dipodidae > Zapus > Zapus hudsonius. The sequence continues at coordinate 21,175 of PVHP010014751.1, forward strand.
ACTGCAATGAGTCATTTAAATTACCATTCCAGCTTGCCCAGCATACAAAAAGTCATAGGATATTTCAAGCTCAATGTAGTTTTCCAGAATGCCATGAGCTTTTTGAAGATCTCCCTCTGTTATATGAACATGAAGCCCAGCACTACTTAAGTAAAACACCAGAATCATCTGCACAACCAAGTGAAGCAATAGTTTTGGATGTTTGTGCAGACTCAAATCCTAATTGTCAGGAAATGGACTCATCTAGCAATGAGAAGCAAACTCTGAATCTAACAGTTTCTACTAGCAAGTCAAGGAACGATTCTACAGAACCAAAGACGTGTATAGAAACGATGGAAAAGAAAACAGACAGTTTAATTCAGAATGGAAATGACCATTCAGATATATGCTTGATAGACCAAAAGATGCCTGACACAGAGCCAAATAGCTACCACAAGAGTGGTTTAGTTAATGGACACAGTGACATAGAGCAGACACCTTTAGCTTCCTCAGATCCTGCTCTGAAAACTGATACAAACAGAATCAGGACAGAAAATGGTTCTGTTTTACCCAGTGTTGTCCCACAAGAACACAGTGCCCTGCTGGTATCTCAGTCAGCATCCAAACCAAATGTTACAAGTGAACAAACTTCATATGGCTTAATTTTAACAAAGCCATATGTCAGGCCGTTGCCTCCCAGTTACCTGGATGAACGGTACCTTAGTATGCCAAAACGCAGAAAATTTCTGTCTGATAGGGTAGATGCCTGTTCTGATGAAGATAATATTTATAAAAAACCAGCGAAGAGATTAAGATGTGGTAAATGCCTGACCACCTACTGTAATGCAGAAGATCTCGAGGCTCACCTTGCACAAAAGAAATGTCAGACACTCTTTGGATTTGATTCAGACGATGAAAGTAAGTCCTCTATATTCTGTTGAAGTAGAAAAATGTCACAAATGTGGCTATATTTTTATGAGATTAAAAACACCATCTGCGTAGCACAGATGGCAAAGCATTTCCTTTAGTTCATAACCACTGTTAGGTGATTAATATTAATACTCTTGTTTTATATAGGAAACAAACTCACAAGTTCGCAGACTTGTGGAACTTGTGAGAGCTGGAACTCAGTGTTTCCACGCTCTGATCCTGTTCCTTCCACTATTCAAAGACTTCATTCCAACTTTCACATAATAGGCATTTTAAAACCAAAGTAATTTTTATAGAAATGTTTTCATTTGCATGCCAGAATGCAGACCAAGAAAAACTTGAGTCTTTGTTAAAAAAGAAATTAAATAATTGAAAAACAAAAGGAGCAAAATAGTGTTTGCTTTTCTGTTGCTATCAGTATTCTTTGAGAGAAATACAGAAATCTCACTTGGAGTTTTAGTAGAACATCTATAAAATTTGAAATATTTGGTTTATTTTACAGGTGCCTGATAAAAATGTCTCAGAAAGACCTGTTGATCAAGCACTAGTGTGAAAAAAGCACTACAAGAAGATGCATCATCAGTTTGCTATTTCCTTGATGGCCTTAATTTTAGAGTGGTCTCGGATTAACTAAAGACAAAGACAAAGCACATTTTCGGGAATGAACTTGCAGAGATGTGCTGGCTTCGACTCCAAAAGGGTTATTATAAAACTTCCAAAGTACCAGTTATCGAAGAAACCACATTAAAAAACAAGTTTTGGTGATGAACAACAAGCAGCATGTTCAGTTTTGCCTGTGTGAAGATATGCTTGGGCAGCTTCAGTATTGAAGACCAGCTATGGCCTTACTGAAGGAAAAGCAGCCCGTTATAAAATAGGAGGTGGAAGGGGAGCTGGTTTACAATAAACACTAAAGCGTCCTAAAAACGGGATTTATTTTCTTGTCATGCATAAGCAGATTGTGTCCTTCCTTCTGGTCAAACATGTTTCAAGAAACCATTGCTCTTTAGTTTGTGATATAATTTAGAAGCTGATGTATAGAAATAAAGCTTGATCCATCACCATGCTATTAAAGGTTGTAACTTCTTTTCAGATGATGAGAGGCCATAGTTTAGTGAATGGCATGCCAGCATTGAAAATTAAACCTGCTTTGCTAATATGTTCTTGGTAGAACCTTCAACTTAACACTTTTATAATGCAAGCCTATATATTTAAAGGCAGCAATGAAAGTACCATCAGTAACTTTGGGATACAGGAATCTAAGACCAATACCTGCTATCTAGTTGAAGGAAAACACTGAATTGCAAATGTGAATAATGGTAAAAGCACACTGGGATATTTCTGTTTGTATATAGTGTGAGGACACTGCTTGATGGTTCATAGTAAGGTCCTTCGGGCATTACTGTGAGTTATCTAAGTATAGTCCTATGAAAATAATTGGCTTAAAAGTATGTCAGCTAAGAATCAGGTTGAGAGTTCATTTTATTCAGTTAGACTTAATTCCAAAGTAAGCCATACTGTTCATGTATTTTATTCATTAGTGATGAATCTGGTCCAAATATTAATTTTTATATTTAAGGAAGTATTTATGCCGAAATTTGCACAGCAGGAACACAATAAGAGATATATTAATTTCTTATTTTCCTTGTAATCAGTAATTTTCCTAAGGAAGATTTTTAACTTATTAAATTATTAAAATAAATGTTTTACAAATGTTCTTTTAAAGTATACTCTGGATGTTTCCCACCTGTCTATTACTTAAAGAGCACCGTTACCTAAGATTTGTTTATTAATCTAATGTGGGGTAAATTGAAAAGCACAAAGGCAAATTCTTTAAAAAAATTTCCCAATGTCAATCAAATATTCCAGTAATTCCAACTAATAATTTTGTTAGTAGATAATCTCATCAGACCTCTGCCATCATAAATTTTCAGAACATTGGAGCTTCTTGAATGCAGTGAGAGAAATGGGACAGTATCAGGGTGCCATTTAGACTTTTTGAAATTAAGAATTCCATGCCATGGTATATCAGGTGATCTAAAAATAGTTCCAACTTTATTAATCATGGGCATTCAGTACTATGCAATGACGGTCATAAGTCCATTCCGATCTCATTTAAATTTGTGTTTTGTTATGTAGCCTACATTAGGCTGTGAAATTTACATGCAGATAATAAGTACAACTCAGAATCGGGTTTTTAAATCCTTTTTAGGTCAGCGCAGACAAAATGTTTTCCATACTTCCTGATACTAAAAAATGTAATGATAGGCTTTTATTTCAGTTCATTTTAAAAGTACATCTTGTAATAAAAAGTCTATTTGGAAACTGGTTCGTTGGACAGTGACTTTTTTTGAACAACAATTTTTGCCTTATACATTTTCCATAATATTATTTTACCATATGTTAACTTTATTTTTTACAAATTGTAGCCATTGACAAATCTAAGTTGACAGTGTTACATTTCCATGAATTTTAAAGTTTATTCTAAGTTGTTTTAAACATATTCTACCTTAAGCTTAATTTGAGGTTTTTAATTTCTACTTTTGTGTTGCCATGAGAAAATTTTCCGAAAGATCAAATTGGCATTTATGTAACTAAAGTAATGTCATATGAAATTCTATTTGACCACATTGTTCTAACCTCTTTATTAACATACTTCTCAAATAATGACTATTTTAAAAGTGTGTATATTTTATTATGCCTGTCTTTTAAGATATACACCTATCACTTTACCTTTGAAGCTGTTAAATTTCAGATTTAGGGATTCATAAAAGGAGGCTTTCTTCTTATGCAACCTTTTACTTTTTACTTCTTTTTTTCTATTTTGAGGATACTTTAAAAATGAAATATTAAATTTCTGCTACATGTCAATAAGGTCAAGAAAAGAACAAATCTGAATTTTTGCTGCTCAGATATAGAAGATAGAGAAAAGGAGAGTCTCTGTGGGCAAGGACACTGGTACTTTGGGCTCTTAGCCATACTCATTTTTTAAAACCCACCAAGTATATAATGAACACATAATTTATATCATTGAACGTGTGATTATTTTCAAATCACTGAAGGTTCAGCTGTGCTTTTATGTTTGGTTTAACTGTTGTATGAATGAAAAACTTAAAAGGGATGATAGTGTTTATTTTTAATTTATTTGGTACTGTAAAACACCTTTTCAGAACGAGTAAATGCTGCATATGCATTTTGGAACTGTCCATATGTGAAAGATATTAACAGATATAGCAAGAAAGGAAGTTTGTGCTTCCTGTTGACTATTAAATTATTTTATTGTGCATTTTATAAAAGTACAAATTACAACTGAGCCATTGAACTGCAATAAATCAACAATAGTGTCTCATATCAAAATTTTTGTATTGTACATAGATTTGTTCAATAAAACATTGTCCTTGTTGATAATGCAAGTGTTTAATTTTATGTAGCACACTGATTTCAAAGAATTATCTCGGGCTGGAGAGATGGCTCAGCGGTTAAGGCACTTGCCTCCAGTGCCTAAGGTCCCGGGTTCAGTTCCCCAGTACCCACATAAGCCAGACTCTCTCTCTCTCTCTCTCTCTCTCTCTCTCTCTCTCCTTGAAAATGAATAAATAAAATATTAAAAAAAGAAAGAGCTCTTTAAGAAAAAAGAATTATCTCAGTTAAGGTATAAAATGAAGTTTTATGTCTCCTAAAAGAAAAGGGTATTATAGTGTCACACAGTTTATTGGATGATTTTTCTTAGATACAAGAGAAAAGGTTTTTTTGGCATTCTCACCAATATCAAAGGCAGGAATAAGTTGATAACGGTAGCGTCAGCATAACTGAGCACTCCACACTTGTTTCTGAGGTACAGCAGTGTCTGTGACTGACTCCACACTTCGTACAGATCAAAGAAAAACCTGAATTGACCAGAAACAATGAGTTCATTTTGTAATTCTTCAAAGATGGTGAGCTTCTTGTGAAACTTAAAAACCTGAAGTCACTTAAAAAACTCTAAGCCCTGGCTGGGACATATCCATAGTCCCAGCTACTCTGGAGGTAGTTTATGGACTAATCTTCCTGCACATGAACTTTTGGGGTCATGCTCAAATCAAACCTACATCCCAATGCATATTTCAAGAATTAATGGATAACGAGCACATTTAGGCTATATAGCAAGACCGGCCACACCAATATTATATTGACTAAAATAGTCATCTCGGTGGCCATACACTGAAGAAATGGCTTCTACTTTACTAAGTTACTGTTACCTCTAGTTGCTAAAACAATGCAAGGTTTATATGAACACTGCTTTTCAGACACCCGACTCAGGAAGGTTAACCAGACTCAGGAAATGCAGAGGTGAGATTGAGAAATTAGTGCATCCCATTATCGTCTTCCCATTCTACCATGCGTTTTTCCCTACGAACAATATAAATGGATGTACCAATAGAATCAACCTGGCCGGAGGATCAGTGATTTCAGGACCAGGATGAAGTCTAGTTCACACAGACCTGGTTGACTTTTTTTTGTTTGTTTTTTTTACTTTTTTGTTTTGTTTTTCGAGGTAGGTTCTCACTCTAGCCCAGGCTGACCTGGAATTCACTCAGTAGTCTCAGGCTGGCCTCAAATTTACAGCAATCCTCCTACCTCTACCCGAGTGCTGCGATTAAAGGCATGCGCCACCACGCCCGGTTTTTGTTTTATATTTTGGCAACAGAGTTTGTCCCTCGGCAGCAAAATTACCATCACCCAGGAGCTTGTTAGAAATGCTAAGTATTGGATTGAAGATCAATATAACAAATCTTCCAATTTAAGGTTTAAAAACCCCACAGCTAAAGCAATACATCACATTTTCCCCGAAGATAAATTCCTTAAATTCAGAACCTTTACAAAAAACTTCCTAGGACAAAAAGTCTTCCATTAGTACTTTAACTTAACCAGTGTTGGGTAGGTATCTTAGTAGTAAGATTACCCCAAATTACTCTAACCTAGATAATTTACCTTTTTGTTTGAATTTACATAATCTGGTTTGCCTGCAGAACATCTAAATCTTTCACCCTTTACAAAAAGTAGAGAGTACTGAGTTATTGGGAACAGCCAAAATGGTATGGAGATAAGATACACTCAATCCTAGCATGGTAGTTGAAAAAAACAAAATACTTGATATAAGGGGGTGGCGGGAGGGCTGGCCAGTGCCTCCTGCCCTGTCACCACCTGGTATATTTGGCTTTGTACCTGGACGTTTCGCAAGCAAGCACCTTTAACTGCTGAGCCATCTCTCCAGGCCCGAGCATGGTAGCTTTATTGTGAAGACCTAATCAAAGAAGAATGCCACACTGTTTAGTCAGCCATTCTTGCAAGTTTATCAGAATTGATGGGTCTGGTGCACAGCCCCTCCTGTTGTGCTTTTGTTAAGCTTGTTATGGCTATTCTGTCTCTGACTAACCATATGGAAAACACGCTGTTTTATTTAAAAAAAAATTTTTTTACTGATTTATTTGAGAGAGAGGGAGTATGAGAATGGGCACGCTAGGGTCTCCAGCCAGTGAAAGCAAACTCCAGGTTCATGCATCACTTTTTGCATCTGGCTTTATGTGGGTACTGGGGAATAGAACCGGGGCCATCAGGCTTTGTAAGCAGTTTTTACTATTCTTCACCCATAGAAACTCTGAGTTAGCATTTCTTACGGTAATAGTTTCTCCTCCCTCCCTTCTTTGTAAGGTAGGGTCTCTCCCCAGCCCAGGCTGACCTAGAAATCACGATACAGTATCAGGGTGGCCTTGAACTTGACTCAAGGTGTGCCCAGCAGGTCTGACCCGTAAGAGTATCTCTTTAGGAACTTTTTCCTCCACAAGTCTTGCCTACTGGCTCCTGTCTCCTCACTAAGACCTACTTCACCCAATGCTCACTGTCTCAGTAAAGGACAATTTTGGGGCTAAACAAGCCTGCAGTCATGCCGGACGCTGAGATCCTCTCCTCTGACTCCAGCTCCCAGTCTCTCCTCTGCATCCTTCAGTCGTTCAGACCCTCCAGCGGCTTCACAGCTCATTTAGTCACAACGTCCCGGGTGGGGTGGGCTGCCGGGGAGGCTGTAATTGCCGGGGAGGCAACACAAGAGAGGCGGTGACTCGGAGCACCAGGGTGGCGTTGGAGCAGGGACCCGAGTCAGAGGAATCAACAGGGAAGCCGCAGGCCAATGAGTCAAAGAGAGGGGAAAGCTTCACCCCAGCCCTCGCGAGTTCGAGGCCAGCCTGGGACGAGAGTGAGCTCCAGGGCCGGAGGGAGACCCCGCCTCCTCGAAACAACAGTGAAAAAGACAAAAGACAGATTCCACGTAACGGCCTGTCACGCTCCGGAGGAAAGGCGCGCTTTTTTCAACGTTAGACAGGCCGGAACCACAAGTCGGGAGCGCCTTCGACTTCCCGCAGCAGCGACAGGTAAGGCACTTCCGGTTGACTCCCCCGCGAGTGTGGGCTATACCGGCAATGAATTTCCGGTTTACTTCCGTCTGGAGTATAGTCTATCAAACGAGGCACTTCCGGTTTATTTCCGCCCGGAGTAGAGCCTAGTCGAGCAACACTTCCGGTTTACTTCCGCCCGGAGTTTAGCTTAGTCTAGCAAGGCACTTGCGGTTTACTTCCGCCCAGAGTTTAGCCTAGTCAAGCAAGGCACTTCCGGTTTCCTTCCGCCCAGAGTGTAGCCTCTCCGAGCAAAGCACTTCCGGCGTGCCTCCGCGAGCGAAGGCCGGGCACTTCCGCTGCGCGTTGCCTAGGCGCCCGCGCCCACTGGCCGTCGCCCGTCGCCCGTCGCCGCCGGGACGAGATGGCGGGGCTGAGCCCCGCGGAGATGGAGGGCTGCCGTCACCTGCTCGGCCTCCTGGGCAGTGACGACATCATGGCGCTGTGCGACACGGTCACCAACCGCCTGGTGCAGCCCGAGGACTGCCGAGGTGAGGGACGCCGGGGGACGTGGCCGACGTGGGGCTGGGCCGGTGGAGCTCTGCGGCCGGGTCTGTGGTCCCCGCCGTTCGCCATAGTGAAGAGAAAGTTTCCGGTGGAAAGAAAAAGCCAGTCCGGCTGGAGAGCTGGCTCAGCGGTTAAGGCGCCTGCCTGCCGAGCCCAAGAACTCGGGGTCAAATCCCCAGTGGCCACTTAGAGCCATGCGCCTGCGGTTCTATCTGCTGGCAAATCAAATAAATCCTTAAAGGATAACCAAAGCCTTTGGAAAGCAATGGAATGAAACCCCAAATACTGTCTAAGATTGGCACAACCTGTAAACTGCAGGGAAACAACTCTGGCATGAATTAGAACCAGCTGTCTGGAAAATCAGACATTGTCTCGTATAATTCCAGATTGGACCCATCCTTCAGACCTGGGCTTTTTCCTTTGAATCCTTAGGGATTGTATTAGCTGCTTTTGCTGTGACCAGGTTGTCTCAGACAAAAGGACAGGTTTATATTTTAGCTCACAGATTCACAGCCCTTCCCAAAATAATGCTAGTTGTGATTTAAAACATAGTGGGGGGGGGGATGAAAAATCAATTAAGAAAAGATTTTTAAATGAGGATTTCATCTTCTGCAAAAAAAAAAAAAATCTGCTGACAGGCTTGTGGTCTCCCCACTTTTAACCAGAGCTTCCTCTTTTTGTCTGTCTCAGACTGGGACTTTTTATAGTTTTTTTTTTTTCCCCCTCTGTTCTAAAACGAAACCCTCTGAGTTTTGAGCCAGTCAACATGCTCTCATTGGTGAAGCACAACCTAAAGTATAAAATTGTAAGAACTTGGGGGCTGGAAAGATGGCTCAGCGGTTAAGACACTTGCCTCCAGTGCCTAAGGTCCCAGGTTCAATTCTCCAGTACCCACATAGGCCAGACCCACAAGGTGGTGGCCCTGGTGCGTGCTCTCTCTCTCTCTCTGTATCTCTTTGCTTGAAAATGAATAAATAAAAAAAAAATTTAAAAAAAATTGTAAGAACTTCCTAAATTCAGCGTTCAGAATTTGAACTCGTGTCCTCTGAGCCAGGCCAAGGGTAAATGAAACCTGCTTCCTAAACACTCTGGTGTCTGGCCTTCTTTCCTGTGAGGTGACTGTTCACCCATTGCTAACTTGTCTTTTCCCCCAGGTAGAGTCTCCCTCCAGGCAAGGCTGACCTGGAACTCAGAGCGACCCTCCTACCTCTGTCTGAGTACTGGGATTAAAGGCCTGGGCCACTTCGCCCAGATAGACTAGCATTTCTTGACATCTAAATATTTTTTGTTTGTTTGTTTGCTTGCTTTGTTTTGGTTTTTGAGGTGGGGTCTCGCTCTAGCCCAGGCTGACCTGGAATTCACTATGCAGTCTCAGGCTGGCCTCAAATATGGCAATCCTCCTATGAACTTGACTCTCATGTGAAGTGAAAAGAAGGGATTGTTTTTAGGTAAGGGAAGTTTAAAACAAAGGTATTTAGTGAAAATCTGACAACCCACTTTTGCTTTTTTTTTTTTTTTAACAGTAGCTGTCTCTTGCAAGAGTAAAGATTATGACAAGGGATTAAACACTTCTCAATAGAATTTTATTTTTCCTGCTACTGGACACATTTTCAAGTGCCTCACAGTTTTCTGTTCAACTTTCTTGTAGATGCGATTCACGCAATATTAGTGTATAGTCAAAGCGCAGAAGAACTTCTGAGGCGTAAAAAGGTCCACCGAGAAATAATATTTAAGTACTTGGCAACACAGGGGGTTGTCATACCTCCAGCTACTGAGAAACATAATCTTGTTCAGCGTGCAAAAGATCACTGGGAAAGGCAATCCCAACTGAAACTGAAGGAAACACCACAGCCAGTTGCGAAGTCTCAGGATACCCAGCTCTTTGAACAGGTAAACTGGATCTTGGAGTTACATTCTGAACCTTTGTGCTAAGCCTCGCTCTGGGGATGAATGAATGCTTGTATTTCCTAGGTGTAACTTTATCTCCTTTATGTCCTAGAAGACCAGCAAAACAAGTTAGACAGAGTACTTTGGACATTTAGCTATCGTAAATTTCCTTCTCATTTTGGATGACTTTAATTAGAAAGCAATCCTGTGCCTGATCTTCTTCAGTTGACATACTAAGTGTGGGAAGTCTGTGGAAATAGCTTCCTTGCTTCGTCGTCATCTGTGACGCAGTCATAACTGGGCTGAGATGGCAGTGTGAGGCCGTGATTTCAATCCCTGCCCAGAGGAAGAAGTGCTCATAATGTAGCATCTTATAACAGAAGGGGAGCTACACTTAAATACCTTCACTCAATGGCAGGCGTCAGTCAACAGTTCTTACCACCTCAGTGAGGTACTGTGTTCTAGAATACATAGGGGAATGAGATCTAGCCTATGAAGCGTGTTTTTATAGTATCATGTCCATTTAATAAAAGGAAAAGTAACAGTAAAAATTAATTTGAATTACAGAAAATAACATTTCAGCTACCTTAAATGTATCTGTTTATAGAAGATAGGAATTTTTTTTAGAAAGGAACTTTTTTAAGTTTTCTATTTTATTTTTTAAACCTTTTATTGACAGCTTACATAATTGTAGACAATAAACCATGATAACTCCTTCCCCACCCCACCCCTTCTCATTAGTCTCTGTGTAGATATTATCAGGAGCTATCTCTCCAGCCCAATGTATTCTCTTTAGGAAGGAATTTTTTTTAAACCCTTATAATCCACTTCGCATTAAAAAAAAAAATCCATTCTTGCAAGAGCAAGTACCATGATAAGAGCATTAATATTTTAGTAATTGTAAATTTTAATATATATATATTATTTATTTATTTATTATTTATTTATTATTATATATTTAATATATATATATATATTTGTTTGTTTGCTTGTTTTGTTTTTGACCTGGAATTTGCTATATAGTCTTGTTTGTTTGTTTTTGTTTGTTTGTTGAGGTAAGGTCTCGATCTAGCCCAGGCTGACCTGGAATTCACGATGTAGTCTCAGGGTGGCCTTGAACTCATGGCAGTCCTACCTCTGCTTCCCGAGTGGCATGCGCCACCATGCCGGGCTATTATGTAGTCTTAGGCTGGCCTCAAACAAAACTTATAGTGATCCTCTCATCACCACACCTGGCCTTTTTAAAAAAATGTTAATTTTATTGAGATTTAATTTATATGTCACAAGGATCTATTTGAAGACATTATATCACTGATCGTTCATGCTGATATTATAAGGGGCTTTGTGATTTTCTTAGAGGAATTTGCCTATTTCATCTAAGACTTCAAATTCATGGGCATTGTACATTATTTCCATATTACTGTTTTATTATTGTGTTTCAAGAGAAAAGATCTCAAACTGGGTAAAGTGGTGTACCTGTAACTTCAGTACCCAGAAGATTGAAGCAGGATGACTGTAAATTCCAGGCCAGTCTTAAACACAGCAAAGTAAAAAGAGAGAGGGAGAGGAAAGGAGGAGGGGAAGGGAAGGGAAGTGGATGGGATGGGTGGAGAGTCAGAGAGATTGCTGTGTTTTACAGGTTAATAATCATCTCAGCTCCTGGGTTCTAACAGCCTCCCATAGCTGGGACATTAGAAGTGTGCCCCTGCACCCAGTGGGGCCTTGTTAAACTTACTCTATTGAACTACTGTTTCAGTTGTCAAATTCTAAATGATTTTGCTCCATTTTTAGGAAAGGGTTTTAAAAAATTTTTTTTGTGGATGAGGGCTTCAGTGAGTTCACATGTGGTTTGATTTCCTATAATTGGTCCATTAAAATTTAGATCTGAAACAGGTTCTATACGAACATTGATATGAGAGAGAAGCCTTAGTTTTATTTATTTATTTTTAAAAATTTTAACCAACAGGAAAAAGAAGATAAAGTGGAGAAAATTGATTTTCGTCGCTTAGGAGAAGAGTTCTGTCACTGGTTCTTTGAACTTCTTAATTCTCAGAATCCTTTTTTGGGGCCACCTCAGGATGAATGGGGACCCCAGCACTTCTGGCATGACGTCAAGCTTAGGTTTTATTACAGCACCTCAGAGCAAAATGTAATAGACTACCAAGGAGCGGAGATTGTGAGCCTACGCTTGCTGTCCTTAGTAAAAGAAGAATTCCTTTTTCTCAGCCCCAACCTAGATTCCCATGGACTGAAGTGTGCTTCTTCTCCCCATGGATTAGTTCTGATTGGAGTTGCAGGAACTGTCCACCGAAGAAATACTTGTTTGGGCATATTTGAACAAATGTTTGGACTTATCCGCTGTCCTTTTCTGGAAAATACTTGGAAAATCAAATTTATCAACCTTAGAATTGTTGGAGAAAGTTCCCTTGCTCCTGGAACATCATTGAAACAGGCTGCTACATTTGAACAGAGTGAACTGGAGGCCTTCTATAATGTAATCACCTTGTGTGGTAATGAAGAAGACAAACATAAATGTAAGGCAGGTAGGGATAGTGGGACTGGAGAGCAGGTTTTATGTAGCGGTAATGAGGCCTTGTTGAACAAAACGGAGTTTTCCTAACCCTCTCAAGCATTGAGCACATGTGTCAGCCTAAAATGTCTCTCCAGAAACATTTCCAAATGTTAACATTGCTACATCTCTAAGTGATTTCAGATGTGAGGATAGACATTTTAGTTGGAATAACTTTTTGGGCTACAAAACTGATGTGGGTGCTTCCCCCTTCTACTGAGTTGTAGCATATGTTGTGAGAACTTACTGCAATTCATCAAATAAATACCATTTAGATGCTGAAACTAGAAACCAGGTAATCTTTTCATTTTACTTAGTGTTGTAATATCTATACTTTCTGTGTGGTGAAGGATTGTGTTCAAGGCTTATTGGATATTTTACAAACTCGTCTACATCATTGTTTTTAAAACAAATATTATAAAGGAGTTTAACATAAACTCAGGTCTTAATCATTTAAAATACACATAACATTCTTATGTAAAAATCCTGTAATTTAGCTGGGGAACAAACATCTAACTGCTACTTAATGGATTTTTTTTTTTTTTAAGTTACATACTCTAGTCCAGGCAAATATAGTCTCCAAAACTTTGCGGGGCAGTGATAAATGCTGTTCTTAAAGCAAACCTTACTACTCTTTAGGCTTCAGCTAAGTTTATAGAACACTTATTTTAACACCCGATAAAGAGAATATACTGTTGAAAATTTAAAAGTATGCCCATATCCTAACTTAAATGAATAACTATTCTTCATAATTGATTTTTGAAGAAGTAACTATTCCTCCCCACCCTGCCTGATGTCAGGGTATTGGGAGCAGAGGGAGAGAGAGGTGAGGGTGCCTGACTTTCAGAAGCACTTTGTTTCTTAATGTCTCTTTAATCCTAGTCTTTCTGCTCTGTTTAATGGTTTCTAATTTAGCATGTGTTGATTCCCTCTTGGGATCTGCCATGTGGGCTTTCCCCCCTTTTCCCTCGCTTCCCCTCATGAGAAATGCCTTCTCTAATCCTAATCTCCCCATTCTTATCTGTCTCCTGGTCTCTCAACTTGCCATGTGTGGGTTCCCACTCTGGATCTGCCACACGGACACTCTCATGGGTTCACAGACTTTAAATCTTTCCTCAAGACTTTGCACATGTTTACAGCCTCTTCTGAACTTCACTTTCTAAACTTCAGTTTCTCTAGCTTTCCACGTGGTCCCCAGCTCCATTCTGATTTCACATTCTAAGCCTCAGTTTCTCCCTAATTTCCATTTTTCTGAAATATGTTTTCCATTTCCATGTAGCAGTGTTCCAGTCTTCCTTTCCAGGTCCCAATTCTCTTTAAGTAGACTCCACAAATTGTGATTTCTCCCCAAATAAACTCAGTAATTCATAATTTCGTTCTTCTTGATTCTGTCTTTATTATTCTTCATTAAAGATTCAGAAAGAACTTAAAATTTGAGATTCCTAAATCTGGGAAATCTTCCCTGAACCCCAGAATTCCCACTTCACTTCCACATCATACCTATTCCCATTCAGCTCTCTACTATTTTCTTACTTGAGTCAATGACAACTCAGTTCTGGGTACTCAGGCCAGAATTTTGGAGTCTCCTTTGTCTCTTCTCTTTGTCCCATGGTGATAATTTAGCTTTGCTTTTTTATTTTTGAGGTAGGGTCTCACTAGCCCAGGCTGATCTGGAATTCACTATGGAGTCTCAGGTTGCTCTCAAACTTACAGTGATTCTCCTACCTCTGCTTCCCAAGTGTTGGGATTAAAGGCGTGCACCTCCACGTCCAGCTTTAGCTTTTCTTTTTAATCTTTTTTTTTGGTCACTCTAACAGATACCTTAGATAAACAGTTTAAAAGTAGACTTTATTTCGCCTCTTAGTTTCTGAGGCCTTCGTCCACGGTTGCTAAAAGAACGGTCTGTAGGAGCAGAGCAGCTCACCAAGTGACAGTCAGAAGCAGGCAAAGGAGACAGAAAGGAGCTAGAGACAAGAAGTACTTCACAGGCATGCTCCCCAGTGACCTCCTTCCTCCAGAGGGGTCCCACCGCCCCCAGTAGTTAGTTCCAGCAGCTGAGGATCAAGCCTCAACACAGCCTATAGGGAACAGTCGCCATCAGAAAATTCTTTCAACTACCTGGTTGGATAACATGAACCACCAAGTTCGATGATATAAAATGTTTTTTTTTTCAAATAGGCCTGTTTGTGTACATCCTAAAAGAATTCTTAAAATCCTCTCACAAATTACAGTGTTACATCTGAGGTATTACATTATATTATTAGCTAGTTGAAAAGGAATAATTTCTATGTAAAACATGTTAACTCCTTCGAAATGTATCTAATATTAGTAGGGTATGGTAGTGCATGCCTATAATCACAGCACTAGGCAGACTGAGGCAGGAGGATTGTGTGAATTCAAGGCCAGTCTGGCCAGTGGTGTGAATTCCTTGTGTCCAAACAAGTACATAAAAATCCATCTTAAAGGGAGAGAATAGAAAAGTTTGAAAAAGAGACAAGAAGTTTCCTAGACCACAGACAGCATCCACCTACAGAAAGCATAAATGAGACTTAGGAGCAGGAAACTGATTTACATGAGCTTAATTTTTCAGAAAGTCTTCAAATATATTCAGAAGTACACATTACCCAGTTGGAAGCTCATTAATCTTATGACATTGACAGGAAACATTCTGGCCACAAGGTGTCACTAAATTTCCACATTCTGTAATGCCACCAACAAACTCCTTTGCTCCTTGGTGTTTAGGTTCTGAATAAGTCTGGGGTGGGTGGGGAGGGAAGTGACACCAAAGGCTTTAGTTCTTTCTTAAATTAAGTGAAAACAATATGACTAGGGATTCAGGAAAGGGTCCATCTTGCAATATCATTTCATGCTTGATGGGCCTTTACAAGTTTGTTTCTTTAAAATGTAATACCATAAACATGTTTAAATCATATTAAAATTTAATGATTTAAACTTGATTAATTTTTTCTAAATCCTCAAAAATGAATAACATTTATTAATTGAAGCAAATTTACCTTAAAAATAAAATATATTTTATGCTTATTGAAAGTAGCTTTATGCAATCCCTAAGTTTTTCACTTAGCTATTAAAAATTTCCTATTAGTGATTATTCACATTTTGTATACATACTATAATGTTTGCATCTTAAAGAATTGTTTGTTGGCATGTTATATTTATTATGGGTGAAATTTAAATCCTACACATTAATTTAGACTAAAACAATATTTATCAAGGTTTTAGTTTTAGTTTGTTTATTTGTTTTTAATACCTAAAACCAGGGTTTTATTCCCATCCCATCAGGCAAGTCTTCACAGGGTTGGGAGTTCTAGATTTTTAACATATTGAGTCTCATTTGGATTAGATATTGTTATGAATATTTACCTCACTCTAGTCCAGGCTGACCTGGAATTCACTATGTAGTCTCAGGGTGGCCTTGAACTCACAGCAATCCTCCAACCTCTGCCTCCCGAGTGCTGGGATTAAAGGCGTGCGCCACCACGCCCGGCTTTATTTACTTTCTTACATTGTGAGAGCCTTGCAACAAAAATATATCAAGCTGTATTGTCATATCTTCATAACATCTTAAGAAATTATCCTAACTCTAACACAAGTGTCTCATAAGTTAATGTTAAATAAAATTAGTGTTTTCACAATTTCTACCAGGACATTATCATTAAGCCTAAAATAAAAATAATTTGTTTATATTTTTTAAATATTTGTTTATTGATGAGAGTGAAAAAGTCAGAAAGTTTGTGTGTGCCAGGGCCTTCTGCCACTGCAAACAAACACATGCATCAGCTTGTGCAGCTGGCTTTACATCGGCACTGGGGAATCAAACCTGGGCTTTTAGGTTTTGCAATGAGTGCCTTTAATCACTGAAGCATCCCTCCAGACCTTGTTTCTATTCTTTTTCTTGCAACCTTTTTGTTTGTTTTGTTTTTTTTTTTCTCACTCTAGCCCAGGCTGACCTGCAATTTGCTATGTAGTCTCAGAGTGGCCTTGAACTCCCAGTGATTCTCCTGCTTCTGCCTCCTGAGTGTTGGGATTAAAGTGTGTGCCACCAGGCCTGGTGCTTGGTGGGTTTTGAGAAAGGATTTTTGTTATAAAAGTGACCTTTCTTTGTCTCTTACCCTCAAGGAGTTAGATAGCTTTGCCCTAACATCCACTCATCATGATGCTCTGCCTTCATCACTGGCTCCATCCAATGAGCCATGGAAACATGGGCTTAACCCTCTAAACAATGAGGTAAAATTCTTCCTCATAAACTGGTGTATTAGTCAGGGTTCTTTAGAGGAACAGAGCCAATATGAGGACTATATAGTACAAAGGGGATGTATTATTCTCACCCTTGTCTAGAGAAGCTTCTATTTTTCAGATGGCCGTGACCACTGGGATAACTCAAAAGACACCATAGTGCTGAGAAGAAATGACAGTGGAGTGTTTAGCACTGGATCATCTCTATCACACTTCCTGAGGCTCAGAGTTTATTGTGGAAGAGGTGGCGGAAAGATTGTAAGAGCCAAAGGAAGGGTAGAACTGCTTACAACGCAAACTTCCAGATACAAAATGGCCTTGATAGTCATGACTTCACAGCACCTAATAATACCTCCACATAATGAGAAGCAAAGCTGATGACACTGAAACAAATCAGAGTCTGAAAGGGGGAAGAGATATGGGGGAGGGTGGAGAAGGAATCATAATGGTTTATGATCTATGGTTATGGAAGCTCTCAATAAAAAGCTAAAAAGAAGCCTGTGTTTCATGAGAAAGATAATCTTGTTTCATTCCTCAAGAAGGCCATCTCTTGACAGTTTGCTAATATGGTCAGTTATTGAACAACATTTACTATATATTCCAATGATAAATGTATTATGTCCCATGAATGTGGGATAAACCTATCGATAGATTGAAATGCAGAGCATTCTCTCTAATGCATCTTTTAGGGGGAGATGATTAAAAGAGTGCAGAAAGGGAGTTCCGGGGAAGATGGCTGACTAGCAGACATGCCGTACACCTCCGGAAATAAGGGCCAGGGTTTTCAGCAGGGATCCAGGTCGCGGACACAAGATGCGGCCACGAGTTGAATTCCAGACACCTATGAGCACAGGATCCTCACGACTGGAAGCCGCCAGCGTGGACCAGTGCTCGCAGGAGGCAGTGAGTCGTCCAGGCAGGCTGTGCCAGAACAACTTCAGCCCGCCAGCTGCCTGAGGCTTTCATTCGGCTGTCCTTGTGTTTCAGCCCCCACCCTCCC